>BQNB010002332.1:0-120560 GCA_026074375.1 Tanacetum coccineum
CCCCCTACACAAAAGACAAACTGGGGAGCCCCTAGTCTAGGGCGGCCCCCTTAAATACACGGGCGGCCCCCTTAATTTTAAGGGGACCGCCCACCTATTTAAGGGGACCGCCCATAGGTAGACGCTCCTCCAGTTTGTCTTATAAATACTGGACTTTTCCCCACTATTTTCTCACCTTTTGCACTCATTCTTTTTGTTCTAAAACAGCCCACACATCTCATTAAAATCCTTTGATCATCTAATCATAAAGCTTTGTTTCCAAGTGATCCAAGCTCAATTCCTCAAGTGCAAGAGAAGAATACTTCCATCATCAAGTGAAGAAGTATTACACCTTTGTGTGTTGTTGCAATCTTATTGCATCCATATCATAACTTGTAAATCATTTGTAAATCTTGTAAAGTTGTATAGTAGTTAGATCTTGGTGATTGTTGTAAGTATAGTTGGATCTTGGTGATCTTTCCTAGTAGTGTTAGTTAGGTGTGATTATAGTAGTGGCTTGGTGAAGTAGTGGTGTGAAGAAAACTAAGGTGTGAAGAAGTTGTGTAGTCATGATCAAGTCGTGAAGCAAAGTTGTGTAGTGAAGTTGTGAAGTTTTGAAGTTGTGGTAGATTGGTTCTTGCTAAGATTAGAACTCGACATCTAGCTTAGTGCTGGAAATCAAGATAAGCAAAAGTTATGTAAGGTTTTCTCTGCCATAAGGGAGCTTATTGACATAGTGAAGAAAACTCTCAAGTTAGATGCTCGAGGAGTGAAGTAGGGCGAAGAGGTGCTTCGTTACCGAACCACTATAAATCCCCGCGTTGTTGTTTGATTGTTCTTACTCTTATCTCTTGTCTTATATTAATTTCTCATACTATCTTATTAATTATTTAGATAAGTATATTGTTCATATTGTGCAAGTATTGAATTCACTTAAAGTCGAATCTAGAATTTTATAAACACTTTAAAACCTTAAATTAAAAAGCGGTAAACTATTCAACCCCCTTCTAGTTTTCCACATAAGCCTCATTCCCTTTCTGTGAGACCAGTTAGTGTAATACTCTTTTTACAAGTTTTATCAAATTCTAAAAAAAGTTCTATAAGTGTGTAAATATTAATTTTCACTTGACTTTTTGTTGGAAGAACCATGGGGACAAGCTTAGCAGGTATATTAGGTGGATATACCGTCAGTGTTGTGATTGGTTTTGGAACATTAGTCATATGTCTGTGGACATCTTCGGACAAAAATATATGTTCTGGGGTCAAGTGGGTTCAAGTGAGCCTCAGTGGAGTAAAGAGTAAGTGGCAGAGAATAAAATTCACTTTTGAATAATAGTGGGGATGTGCACAATCTTTAATTTTACTATAACTCCACAGAGTACTTTTAGGATATACTATAAAGCACATCTCATTCTAGTTGGTCACAAGCTTAACTCAAGAGTATCCATTGAGTCATGCACAAATCGGCGGGGTATGTGATTGGGGCAGGGGTATGTGTGGTCTTGACTAATTCATGACCATTATAGAGAGCAGGTTGAACTTTCTTTGCTTTTGTGAGATATAAGGGATTTTCGTAGCCTATTGCTACCTTTTTCTTTTCATCATAAAAAATCTTTGGTTTACACAACATATGTACTGTTTGAAGAGACTGATCTTGTTTGTATAATTTATCTTCAACCTTTTCTTTTAATTGTTTCATGTCAAGAAATTCTTCAAGGTACTTATTTTCTTTCTGTTTAAAATCCTTTTTCAACTTTGTGACTTCTTCTTTTATTAACTTGTTATGGTTAATGGTAGAATTAAGTTGCATTTTAACAGAATGAAGTTCCTTTTTCAACAACTCTTCCTGAACATTACGATCTCGGATAATTATTCTCATTTGTTCATCAATCTTTTGTTCTCGTTCGGTTAATTCAACCTTTTCCCTTTTTTTCATAAAGCTCGACTTGTTCCTTATATCTCAAAAGTTCAAAAGTTAATGATTCATTAACTACCTTGTTCTGCTCATTGGCAAAGACACATTGGGCAGACTGTTCATGCATATCATTAATTATCATCATTAAAGCATCATTTGGCACAAAAGATACATTACTTTGTATAACTTGCACTACGTTGTCCTTCACATACTGCTCATACGGAACAATATTACTACCACTCATATATTCAGCATCTGAGTCAACAACGTAGTTTGGTTGTACATCGTTTTGCATCTCGTGTACTTCATGATACTCACCAACACTATCTACATAGTTATCATGATCTTGCACCTTAGATAGAATGTCCAAATCATATGATGGACCAAGTTCATCATATATTGGATTGACTGATGATAGATTTGCCATGAACATGGTATGTACAGTAAGAGCCTCATCAACATCAAAGTCAAAAGCATCACATTGATCAGCTTGAAAGACGTTATCCTCATTGAGTGTTAAATCTTGTACTGGTGCCTCATCCACATCATTATTAAATGTGTTAGTCTGTCCACTTGCAATAAACAACAACTGCTCTTCATCCAAAATCACTCCATTCTCCTAAGCTTGCATCAACAACATCTTGTCTTTGAAATATTATGTATTCTATGGTCGCTTTGGGTGAGTGCATTGTCTTGCTGTGTGCCCGACTCCATTATAGTTATAACACTTAATCTGCTTTGCTTGACCAGCATTTGCATTGCTAACTCTGTTTAGAATTCCCCGATTTCCAGCTGCAACTGCTCCCCTAGCATAATTCCCCTGACATCTGTTCTGTCTACCCTGAACATTCTGAACAACAACCCTGCTGTTTTGAACTGTAGCTTGGTTCCTTATGTTAGATGAAGTTCTGAGTTGATTGTTAGATTGAGAAAGGTGTGCTATGTAGGATTGGGCGAGTAGGGCAACTGTTTTAGTTAGGTTTTCAGTCAAGTCATCAGTTGGGGTAAGTCCTGAATTAGGTTGTGTATGATCAGAAAATTATGGTTGATGGATAACTGGTGGGACATGTGCATATTGTGGAATAGCTGATGATTGTGTAGGGTACTTTTGAGGTGAAACATTTGCTACAAAGGCAAGAGGATCAATAACATGTTGATTGTATCTTTCCAACATCATCCTGTTCTCATTAGCATGTGCCTCGTGTTACTTTAAGTAAGCATACAGCTGATCATAGTTAGATGTTTTCATTCCTCGGTTTTGTTTGACTGAAGTCACGAATCTACCCCATTCAGGCAACATGTTGTTCATAAACTTTGAGTTAAGCTGCATTTTAGGCATAGTCATCTTGATGTTTTGCATGTCGTTAATGAGCTTTGTAAACCTGACATAGTATTCGTAAATGGTTTCTTCTTTGTTCTGAAGGAAGTGTTAAAGTCATCGTATAGTTGTGATTCACGTTCATCTTTTGTTAACTTAGAAACTTCCAAGAGCATCTTCACATTATTATTCTAAATAGTCTGTAGGTGTGCTAGATGTATATGGTTAAAGAGTGGTGTAGATGTCTTTATGTAAGCTTGAAGTAGGATGTGATGTTGCGTTGCATGAATGTCAGCTTTAAACCTCTCCTTTTCTTCTAGTGTAAGGTCAGCAAAGACTCTATCCCGTTCTGGTCCTAGATGAAGTGCACCTTTATCAAGTGTTTTCTCTGAATAATTTCTATCTTAAAATGGACCTTTCATCACTTCGATTCTTTAAGTGTTGTTTACCCCCATTATCTTTATTCCCAGATAAGTAACTGTGTAACGAATATGTTGGTTGCCAGACTCTAAGTTCACAGTCCTATCAAGACATTGGTGGTAAATGTGGGATTTATCAAGGAATCGGCACACTGGATATCTTCGCGCAGAAAGGGATTAGCCAAGTCATATATTGATTGTAGAATGATTTGAGTTGATCGTTCAATGTTTAGCGTCGCTCGTGTTAGTGTTAAAAGTGGTGAAGTTAAGTTAAAGTGTTTTGTTGTTTTGGGTTTGTTAAGTCTTTAAGGTTAAAAGTTTAAAATTTTCCAAGTGTCCAAAAACAGTAGCTCAAACCGCTACGTAGATTAGCAAACCGCTGGCAAATCAAACCGTTGTCAAGAGGAAACTTAAACCAAACCGCTACTATCAAACCGCCACAAAGAAATAACAGCCAAACCACTGCCTAAATTTCAAACCGCCAGAGGTTCGTTTAGTAAACCGCTATATTAAGAGTAAAATGCAATCTTCAACACCTGTATCACAAACCGCTATACGACAAACCGCATGGTTGGCTCAAACGCTAGTAAAAAAATTCTAATAAACCGCTATGAAGAAAATACTGCCAAACCGTTGTTAGAAATTACATGTGTGCCGCATGGTTTCGTTTGTGCTCTAAACCGCTATGAAAGTGTTTTATTCGAAAACCTATATAAACCGCACGAGTAAACACGCTACAAGTTAAGAATGTGAAGTCTTGATAAACCAACCTAGAGTAGAAAACCGCTACTAGATTAGTATACTGGTAAACCGCCTTTACTAGTAAACCGCGTTACAAAACGACATAACCTGCGTGTGGCGTTGACTTTGACAAAACTGCTATCTAATAAGATTCTCTCCGCTGTAGTAGTGTACGAACTGACAGAACGCTAGTATAAGTGTAAGCAGATTGTATAACACCGGAATGCCGAAGATAAAAAATGTATCCTTTTCACCTCTATGAAAAGAACACTTAAAATCACCCTTTTTGATTGATACGTTTTGAGCTTGATTTCTTGTGACACAACTAAGTACTAGAAGGCTATAACTACTAGAAAAACACCTAAAGCTTTTAACGCAACAAACATTAAAATCTAAGGAAATGAAGAAGATATCGAGCTAGAAACTAAAAGTACACTTTTGATCAAGAAAAGCCAAGCAAACAAAGCACACATACCACAAGCTAATCATCCGATGACGCTCTGATACTAAATGTAGGAACTTGGATATCATAACACAATGGAAGATTTGGGCTCGAGCTGATTTCTTTAGAGAAGAAGGAAAGCTACGAGAGAAACTTTGTAGTAAGAGAAATAGAATGCTTGTGTAGATAGATGAAAATGGGACTAAACCACCTCCTCCATGGGATGGAAGAGGCTTATATAGTATCTTATAAACCGGCCCAATGGCCTAGGAAATAGGCTTATACGTATGGGTTTATACTCGGACCATTACCGTATGTTATACATTAAACGTTAAATGATGTGAGGGTCGTAGAGACTTCTACAAGAAGTTTTACAACTCTCTAGGCAGTGTGAGTCCTAATCGCAAGTAGACAGTTGTATTTAGAGTATAGACTCGCGGGGTTGTTTAGATATTCTTAGGGAAAATAGGGTTGGGACGCTCCTTGATTTGGTCTATCTGCAATTATAGAGGTATAGATGATTAAATCTACTTAATTTAGTATTGAGAGTATCGATATCTATGTGTGTGTTATGAACTCGCAGTATACTAATTTCTATATGGTATTTGCTCTCGCGTTGGTTTGTTTAACTAATTACTATAACTAATTAATATCATAATTGACTGGTGATAATTTTATGATAAGTTAAATGTATTATCTTAATCATGCAATAACTTCCCCAGATGGGCTTCTCCTAGAATCTGTTGCATTTTTCTTCCACCTCCCTCACGTGCCAAAATGCTCTGTCAGATACAGACTATCACACAAAACTCACACAATCACAACACCATAACCATATAAATAACTCCATATCCCCCAAACCAACTCAAAACGTCCATTTTTAATTATCTAGGTCTAATGAACGAGGTTTACATGAACCCGCCGTCTATTTACTATTTCTGTTTAAGACAAACGGAACAAGTAAGAGGTTGTATGAAGAGATAAATTACAAGGCCCCTAAGAGTATATTCAATGCATGTGAAATAACGTTTATGAGGGGGATCAAGCTCATTAGTGGGTATGGTAGTATATAGACTCATACCGATAGTTTATCCTTTTCTTACACTTACTTGCAGTTTTCCCTAGAACATAGATCAACACGCGGATAACAGAAAAAAGTTTGGTTTTTCTAAAAGCGTAACGCGCACAATTCAGATCAATCAAAGAAAGAAGCAACATCAAAAGGATCTACAACCTAAGTTTCATGCAATCATAGATAAATACAAAGGAGGGTTTAGCCTCACATGTTATAAAGAAAGCAAGAAGATAAATTAATCAAACAACGCATAGACATATTGAATGATTAATGATAAATAACCTTACTTGATTTAAAACATGGATTCAAGGTATTACAATAGGTTTTGAGGCCCTAAAAACGACCTATAAAGCTTCTAAAATGACTAGGGTTCGTCTCCCTAGGGTTATACAAAATTATCCCAAAGTTACACACTAAAACCCTAAAACGGATTTATATTTATAGAGTTGTTGACGCGACGGCGTCGCTTTTCAATCTTGACGTCGTCGCCACGTAGACGATTCTAGATCCTCTTTAAGTCGGCCACGTCCTGACGTCGTCTCCATATTCCTGACGCCGTCACTAGATTGACCACGACGGCGTCGCTTTATGCTTGCGACGCCGTCTCCAGCCACTATTTGTAGAAGTCATCATGAGATTTGGTGTAGGTCTGTAATCTTGTCCGTTTATTCTCCAAATGAGCCCAAGTCACGTGTATTTCCCCCAAAAGCCATCCAAGTGCTAAAAACCTGAAAACAAATGATTAAGCACGTAATCTGGGCATATTTGCATGATTTAGGGGGTTAAATGACCCCAAAATAGTGTATAAAATGACACCTCATCAAATACCCCTACACTTGGGATTTGCTTGTCCTCAAGCACATGGGCTTTTCTACCTAGACAATAGCAATATAAGGGTCATTTAACCTACTCTTTAAAAGTATTTCACAACACAACCTTTTAGACCTCGTAAATAAAAGCACGAAAAGTATATACTAGCACCTCACATAAGTGTTTGGGATTCTCTCTTTCTATCGGGTGTATAATAAATTATAACATAAAGAGGAAACGGAAAAACAACTCTCATTACTTGTCGTAACATATAAATTACCATAGGCTTGGTAAAGGATCAAACCTCCACCGCTAGGCGCAAGCATTATTCATTACTATCCAAGAGGTCTTTTAAAGGGTTGTGGGGTGTAGGTGTAAGATAACATTAATGGAAACGAAACGGGTGGGATATATTTGGGTGGTGACTTTGGGTGAATTTAGAGTGGAAGGGTTAGCTAATTATTTATAAGAATACACGTTGGTTTGGTTGCTAAGCCAAAGACTCAGACAAAATATACAAACTCTACAAAACTCTACACCAATCTCTTTCTTTTTCTTTTCTTGACTCTAATATAAACATACACATAAGCAAATGGCAGCCCGTACATTTTTTTTACTCTTTTTTTATATACATTTTTTTGTACACTTTTGTCATGCCATTGCTTAAACATATAATACATCATGGGGGTTTATAGATACACCCCTACACTTGAACTTTACATACTCGATTATTTACAATCTAACAAATGACCCAATTTGAGGTGGATCAAAATAACATGGAGCTTATTGAGCTCTATTGGGGGTAATAATACTTCTTCCCTAATTCTTCATAAGATGAAAACTACCATGAATCCCAATCGTCCCAAAACAGTATTTACAAGGATAAGTACTTAGCAACCGTGCACTTATATAATTAACTTGGGTTAAAACAATAATGTACTAAAATCGAGTACATATAAGGTAGGCTAAGGTGATTTGGGTGTAACGATTGGTTTAAGGGTGACAATGCTCTTCATTAATAGTCCGGCTTAACCAGAAAATTACGAGAACCATGAAAAAGGGTAGGCTTAAAGGGTTGTACTAGGGGTATCATGCACTAAAAATGAGTGCATGGCAAGGGTGTGAGATAGTTATATGATCGATGTGACCATAATAACAATTACCGGTTTAAAACATGGGTTAATCCTAGTGCCTCTTTTCTAGCAAATCCTAATACTTACTATGCGGTCTCGGGATGCATCACAAAAACAAGTTTTAGAATTTAATATACTATCGGTACACTCATATAACTTAATACCGATACTAATGCTCCAGAAAAGGCGACAAAGATCATACGTACACATCCATAATGATGGAATAGACACATATGACTGCATTCGAACCTTAACTCGAGAAAGCTAAAGGTACAAATTATCTTGGGTATCAATAATGGATACCCGAATTCCTAAAGATCTAAAGGCGAACCTCACATTTTTAGGGTGGAATTTTAAGGGTTTTTGTTCTAGTCATACACATTCCTATCTATGAGACGCTATTAATACTTGGTTTTCGTCGGTATGTGTCATAAAAAAATTTAAATTTTGGGTTAAAATTACCTTTTTATGCTATGTTTCGATATATTACCTATCATTTTAAGGAACAAGCAAATGGCAAATAAAGGAATAGTTTCTAAGGCTTATTTTCCCCCTACACTTAAGTTGAACATTGTCCTCAATGTTTTATAGAAGTACCCATAAAAACGAATAGTCTTTCGTCATTGTTATAAAGAAAGCAAGAAGATAAATTAATCAAACAACACATAGACATACTGAATGATTAATGATAAATAACCTTACTTAAATAAAACACGGATTCAAGGTAGTACAATAGGGTTTTGAGGCCCTAAAAATAGCCTATAAAGCTCCTAAAATGACTAGGGTTCGTCTCCCTAGGGTTATACAAAATTATCCCAAAGTTACACACTAAAACCCTAAAAAAGGATTTATATTTATAAAGATGTCGACGCGATGGCGTAGCTTTGCAATCCTGACGCTATCGGCACATAGATGATTCTAGATCCTCTTTAAGTCGGCCACGTCCTGATGCCATCGCCATATTCCTGACGCCGTCACTAGATAGATCACGACGGCGTCGCTTTATGCCTGTGATGCCGTCTCCAGCCACTGTTTGCAAAAGTCTTTAAGAGATTTGGTGTAGGTCCATAATCTTGTCTGTTTCTTCTCCAATGTCATGTGTATTTCCTTCATAAGCCATCCAAGTGCTAAAAACCTAAAAACAAAAGATTAAGCATGTAATCTGGGCATATTTGCATGATTTAGGAGGTTAAATGACCCCAAAATAGTGTATAAAATGACACGTCATCAAATACCCCTACACTTGGGATTTGCTTGTCCTCAAGTAAATGAGCTTTTCTACCTAGACAATAGCAATATAAGGGTCATTTAACCTATTCTTTAAAAGTATTTTACAACACAACCTTCTAAACCTCGTAATTAAAAGCACGGAAAGTATATACTAGCATCTTACATAAGTGTTTGGGATTCTCTCTTTCTCTCGGGTGTATAATAAATTATAACATAATGGGGAAACGGGAAATCAACACTCATTACCTGTCACAGCATATAAATTATCATAGGCTTGGTAAAGGATCAAACCTTCATCACTAGGCGCATGCATTATTCATTACTATCAAAGAGGTGTTCTGACGCTGACATTGTCTGCATCCCTATTCAGGATGTTTGTCTTCAGGCATATGACTGGACTTTATCTGTTTCACATGCTATATGCTAATTCTTCAGTCTTTTCTCTTCTAAGGTCTTCTAGTTGTTGGAGATCGTATTGGGTTCAGTGTTGAGTCTTTTTCCATAATTCACCTGAATCCCATCGCCTTCTTCTTTGTGACTCAGGCTTCATTCACTTTGTACCTCCTCACTAAAAATGCTAGAGTCTTTCTTTTATTGACTTAATCTGAGCATGTGAAGGGTAACTCACTAAGTGACTGTTTACTTAGTAAGGACTTTGAAATGTAAATGGTTATTAATTACTTCAGGATAATTTTGTTATTCAAAATCCTAAGTGAAAGATCATTGGGCACTGAATTGGCCTAACATATTTTCCTTTGAGTTAGTGACCAAAACTATATTAGTTAAGATAAACTAACTCGTGGCTTATAGTAATGTATAGAAAATCAGTTTTGACAAGTAATAAAGATAAAATAGTAAAGAACATAAAACTATTTTTCAACATTTAACTCTTTATGTTTATTAAGAATTATACCTCATTGTATGCGGAACTACAATGGAGATTGAATGACAATGTGCATGTGTGTGATCTTTTCACTAACAACTTTGCATAAACCTAAAGTGTTATGCAAGGCTGACTACTACGCTAACCAACTGAGCTTGCTCAGGGACTTAGTAGATATTGGAAGAGTGGGTGTTTGTGAAAAATACAACTTTGAATGCACAAACTTAACCTACTTCTTTATAAGGCTTATCTATTTATACTACTTAGGTAGGTTCCCCACCACATGGGTGATCAATGCAGTGTCCTTAAATGACTGATTTGAGTAGTACATATTGTACAACTTTGTCTCTATTACAATTATATATAAGTATGGGACAAACACACTTTCTAAGGTCAGTGATGACACTGACCTTGTCTTTATACCCTATTCAGTATAGTTTGACTTCAGGTCGATAAGAGCTTGGAATTATCCATTTCAAACTATTCTGCCTATTCTTCACGCTCTTGTCTTCAAGGTCTTCTAGTTGTTGGAGATCGTATGGGGTTTCTGTGAGTCTATTGCCACAACTCACCTATAATCCCATCACCTTCTTCTAGTGGATCACGTTTATTCATGAGAACCGCCTTACTAAATGCTTGAGTCTTTATTGTTAGACTCATGGATGAGCGCTGAAGGCCAACTCACTAAGTGGATGTTCACTCAAGTGACCTTGATTTGTAACAGTTAATCTAACACTTGGATATTGTGTGTAGATCCCAATACAATATAGTAGCTTTTTTACCTTGTGAAGGGTTGTAGTTAATTATCGGATGTTCCCTCACAAACTACAAGAGAAACAATGGACTATGAACATCTATATTAAGTTATGCCGGGGAGGAACTATCTTATAATGCTAAGTAGACAATGAATATTGGATATAACAAAACTTTTGGATTAATCTGCTAAAAAATGATTACAAGATTTAATAACTATGAGTATTACTTTTTGGTGAGAGAGATATCTTTTCTAATGCTGTAGGGTTCCTTTTATACACCAAGGATAAACCCTAACAGACTTACATAAATGCTTATAAGATATGCATTATCGTTTCCTTATAATATCTCAAAGCATATCTTTAAACGGTATTAACTATTTTGTTATTGACGGTACAAACTATATACTGAACAGTACATTCTTTAATGTTGGTATACAAATTTTAACTATGGTACTAAGTTAGGAAAACTATAATTCCCAACATTTTGTATTCAAATCCAAGTGAAAGATCATTAGGCATTGAATTGGCCTAACACTATACCCGTGTCAAAAAGCACATTTTGATCATCTTTAAATACGATGGTTCTAGGTCAAGATAATGGAAATTAATAAACACCTTCCGTCCGGTTTACCACTTATTATGGACCGAATTGAACCGAACCGATAAACCAAATTGTAAGCTTAAAATAAGAAATTTTTCTGGTCCGGTCCATTGGTCACTTTTTCCCTTTTCAGTCCTAATTGGGTTCGGTTGGTCTTAAGCACAACAAGCAATATTCATTTTTGGGACCGGTACCAGAACGAGCAAGGGCCCAAACAAAGTTAGTCGTGTCGTTGTTGACCAACTATGTTTTCTGTCCGGATGGTCTTGGTTTTTGGTCACCCTTACTACGATACACATTTAAGTATTCATGTATTTACCATAAATCGCTCACATTGGAAGACCACATCAACCATTGTTACATTCATTAAAGGTTCACGCACGCTTGAGGCAAATGTTTGATGTGAGTTGTTGGTCATGATTAACAAACAAAATAGAACGGCGAGGGCAGGGTTTTCTTGTTTGCGTTTCATTGGTGGACGGTTTCGAGAAGGAGTTTGTTTCGCGTGTTTTAGTTGTTGAAGGGACGGATATACCATCGGTGGTTTCCCACCACTCTACACCGCTCTTTTTCGATAATTGAAACAAATTTTTTCAATTAAATACTTCTTATAATTTAAGATATACGTTATTAGGTGTTACACCATCAACACGGTGGAACGCACCCTTTAACACATCATCGATTATTACGTCCCCACCATACACACATTGTGAAACCTGTTACATTGCAAGCCTAATTTTTATAGCCATATTCGTTTAGTTTTTTAAAATTTTATAGTTCCGTGTAAATTTTTTACGGTTTAATCCGGGAAGGTGTCCTGAGTTTATCTGGAGATGTCATAACGGAAGCATTTACATTGTTGCTAAAGTGATTAGTCTTTGTATCTGGTCTCGTTTTTACGTTTTAAGATGATATTTGAATTTCATAAATTTCCGTGAAAGTTTTTTTTACGCGTTTTCATTAATTTCGTTGAATCATGAATCTCTCGCTAACTAGTTTGAAATGTGCATGGGAAATATCTAGATAGTTGCTCAAAATTTATTGTACCTGGCAGTGATATATTAAGTTTAGTTTAATTGGTCACCCCCACCCCCCCCCCCCCCCCCTGGCTAAATGCGTTCGAAAAATTGAACACCACTCAACAAAAATGCCAAAAATTCATAGGCTAACAAGTTAAAGCTAGACATATTCTATATCTTTTCATTCATTTTCTTTCAACAAAATACACACTCATCTCTCTTTTCCCTAACCCTTATTCGAACGCCGATTCAAATAACAAAAACACACTTTTGTTGTTTTTTTTCAACTTGTGATCAAGATATTGTTTCATGGTCTGATTCGTATTGATATTCGGGTAGTCTTAACACAACGTTTGGGTTGTATTTAGTCTCTAATCACCTTCTTAAACACCATTCTTTGTAAGTCATCTATTTCTCATAATACTTGTGCTTTTTTTATTGTCTGATAATTTTGCGCATAGGATCGTATAGATGTTACATTCTGTTGTTTTGTAAAAAATGCAAGTTTACAAACTACATTTAACCCCAAAAAAAAAGGGTTTTGAATGGCTCGGAAAATAATAAAAGGTTATAGATAAGGAAAGGTAGTTTTGTATCGTGGTTATTTTATTTTATTTTTTTATAATTAAACAATTTGACTCATGGCCTTATTTTATGATTCGGCTTTATAAAAAGCTTTTGGAAGCTATAGGGCTTGTAATAGTGCTCGGCCCACAAGTAAATCAAAAGGGGTATGTTTGTTAGTTTTCTTACATTGGCTTATTTATATGTTTGCTTCAATTTCATGGCTTATTGTGATATGGAAAAGAAGTTGTTAAGATTATTTGGCTGTATAAAATACAGCGGAAGTGACTGTATTATGCTTTAAATAGACCTTAATGGGCCTCGTACCACCCTCAAGGCCCAATGCGCTACAGTGTTTTAAACTATGATAAGCGTATACGGTTTGGCTTATACCCCTCTGGCTTATTGATGAAAGTTGATTGGAAAGCTTATTGATAGCTTTTTCGAGAACCAAGAGCTTATTTGATACTTGTTTGGCTCTGTCAGACTTTAACTAAAGGGCCCCGTAGGAGCTAAGAAGAAGTTTCGGCCCAAACAAGAAAGCCCAAAACCATTGGTTATAAGCCCTCGGTTAAGCTTTTATTGGGTTTTCGGCTGTGGATTAATTGAGCTTATTAATTGCTTACTAATGAGTCTAGTGCTTATTTATTAAGTTTTCTTATTTTGGCACTATTCTGTGTTTGTTTTTGGATCATCTATTTAGGCCTTATTGGCCTTAAAAGCCTCAATAAGGGGGTTATTTATACTTGGCATAGTAACAAAGGAGAACGGGTGTTGAATTTTGTGAAGACGTTAGTGTTTAGGCGAATTGTGAATAATGGACATTGAAAGTCTGTTTTTTAAATAAGTCTACGGACTTTGGATACGTGGAAACCGAACAGGTCAGGCCGGAATTTTTATAATCTTTAGACTTAGGAAAATATTTTTAACGAACAATTTTATTTAAGATTTATTGAATAACTTATAAGGGAATGAGTAAGATGCCGAATATAATACTTACTTGATTATTATTATGTAATAATAATATATATACTATATATTACGATGTACTTTATTTATTCAAACGTTTTAATCACGATACGATTACTAACGTTTCACCATTTTTGGAAAAAACTTTTTTAACGAATAAAGTAGTTTTAGTTAATAGAACTTTTTGGAAGAATTATTCGTATTTCTCGTATCATTGCTTTTCAGATGTCGTAAACTCCTGATTAAGCGATAACCTTACCATGCTGCATAAGAACACAACCAAGACCTTTCTTTGATGCATCACTATAAATTTGGTATCCGCCTGTTCCAGAATCTTATTTCTTCAATTCACCAAATCAAGGTGAGTTCATAGCCCTACTTTTTACTCGTTTTGAATGTTTTACAACTTTGGGTGAGAAACATCGCTTGTTTTCTTAAACCAGACACAAGTACTTTACGTGATAATTTCCCTTGTTTACGTGTTGCCTAAGTAGCGTTAGACAACTATTTTGCCCAAACTATCATGAACTGTTAATTACCTCTAACCGTCTGCCGGTTAAGTGAGCGTGAGTGTTATAAATAGATCTATTGGGACTAATTATCCCTATCTGGGTAAGTAGCGCTTACTATCCACGGGGCACCCGAATAAACGGATATATACCATGTCGGACTTTGTTAGGTGATCTTTGTCAGACACCTATAGGGCAGAAATTTCATTTGGCATATTATATGCAACGTAAATTGAGCTTCAGTGTCATGAGCTTAGTGCAACGTAAATACCTTTTTGTGTGAAGTTGTATCTGTTATAACTGTCATGCACGTTTCGGAATCTTGTGGTCCACTATAACAACGTTTAAACTAAACCTATGAATTCACCAACTTTATGTTGACGTTTTAAGCATGTTTTCTCAGGTGCTTAGCTTGGATTTCAAGGTGTGCTATTAGAAGTCTATGTGCAATGTGGCTTCGGCTAATTTCAAGACTATCTTACTTCATACTCGTTGTCTTTGTCAAAACTTAATATTGCTTCTGCTATGTTTTCATATTGCTTCCGCTATGTTTTAAATTAACTTAAAATTGTTTGTAAGACTTAATTACTCTTAAATTTATGCAACGAGTTATGAATTTTAAAAGCGTACCCCTTTAGAGGTCGTTTTCTATGCTTTGTACTTGAGATATTTATGACGTCACGCCCCCGGACATGTTTTTTGTCTAGGCCCCATTTGGGGGTGTGACAGACTGGTATCAAGAGGCAAGGTTATAGAGAACCAGGTAGTTTAACTAGGTCTGGTCTATAACCAGTATGTGATCCTTACGTGAACTAATTGTGCCCTTACGTGATCCCATCTTACCTTACGTATATGATAATTATAATGTTATTATTTACATAACCGATAATTTCATATCGCTCTATATAATTTGCATAATGTATTTTACTTGGTATTATATTTATTTAGTTTCCCTGCATAATGCATGGTTGATATAAAGGGATTTATATGAAATGTTGCTTGTGCATGTCATGGCTTTTTCTGTCATCTCGATTTCATCAGACTCATCAAAGGAGAGCGTGAGGACGTCCACAACTCGAGTTATCTTGTTCGGCACGATCCTACTACCATTCCATCTGTTGCACCTACTACTGATTTACCCGTCATTCATGATGACTCCCCGCTGATACCCACTGATACACCTACTATTTCACCCACTATACCACCTATTGCTCCCACTATTCAGTACACTTCCTCATTCGTTTGCACTGATTCATCTGACAGTGACACCCCTGATACACCACCATCCCAAGACCCGTATGAGGTTACTGTTGCTCGGTGGAGGAGCCGAGTAGCAGCACGCTCATCACCACCACCATCACATATCCGTCAGATTTTACCTGCACCACCCGGATTACCCCGCTGACTGGCTATCCTTGTTTTACCCAGACAGCTGATTCATGTTGGTCGACCTTACCGTACCCAGCCCAATAGGGTACTTAAGATGTTGACTGCCAGGAAGAGTGTTAGATTATTACCTACCCATCGACTTGCATCGAGATACCCATCAGATTACTCTTCATCGGATTAGTTCACCTCAGATGACTCATCACGAGATTCTCCGTCAGAGACTTCATTAGATTATCATTCAGACACTTCATCTTATTCTTCTTCGAGACATTCCTCATCAGGTTATGCCATGTTAGATTCTCTTTATGATTCACCAACTACTACTTCTGCAGGGCCATCTCGCAAGAGATTTAGGTCCCTTACTTTATCTGTACTTGTAGTTTCACCTATAGACGGAGCTTTATCTCCCGTGCATGCTTACCTATTGCTGCCTCGTAAGAGGATTAGGGATTATGATTCAGTGACGAATTTTGAGGTTAGTTCAGAGGACAGTTATGTGTCGTATGTACCTAGAGATGTTGGTTTAGGAGTTGATGTTGAGGATTGCTATGAGACTTACACCGAGCTTGATGTTGATTCTGATATCTAGGCAGATATCGATGCTTGTATTGTATTTATGGATGATCTTAGAGATAGAGGGATGGATGTTAGAGTTGTAGTTAAGACTGCGGCTGAGGAGGAGGTCAAGCCTAGTGTGAGAGGCACGGTTGACGTTGAGGTTGACCTGAGGGTTGGACCAGTCATTGATGATGACGCACGTGAGTCTGTTAGAGAGGATGTTCCTGATCATGTCACAGTTGATGAAGCTGTAGAGGTTACTTATGAGACATTAAGAGGTTTGGTACAGAGATTTCATAATCATACTATGAAGATCCCAGCTCACCGAATTCAGGTTATAGAGTGTGTCCAGAGAGACCTGGGACATAGGATTGTGGCGACTAGCCAGCAGAGTGCTACTATGTCATAGCGGATTAGTACGTTGGAGTGGGATAATGTAAGACTCAAAGGCATGTTAGATGTTGAGAGGCAAAGAGTTGACCGTCTTCAGCATAGTATGTCGTGTGTTCAGAGGGACTTAAGGCAGATCCGCTATTTTCGATTTTATGATCGCGTGAGACTTGGTAAACTTTAGGCCTGTGCTAGGAAGCACTTAGGATATCGCTTCTAGATTTTATTCCACCATCGTTATGGTATCGATCAGTAGTTTGGAGTAGTAGTAGCATTAGCGATTGTAGAGTCCTACCTTAGAAAATCGTGATGTAATCGACTATGTTCGATGTTATAAAATCTATTTTCTTATTATCTATGTTATGATGTTATCTATCTAATAATGTATTTCCCTATCTTTTACGTAATCTGTTATTATATATTTGGTCGTAGCCTTGCCGTGCATTTATATTAAACTCATATTTTCATATTAAAAGATTGCATTGTTCCATCCCACGTGTAAGGAAATTTCATCTTACCCAAGATCTCACCGTGATGATTATTTTTGTGGATGTAGAACTATGCCGAATGCTACACGTACCGGAATGACCCAAGATGCGATCAACGAGCTGATTTCCAAGCGCGTGGAAGAAGCTCTGAAAGCGTATGACGCCGCTAAGAACCCCAGAACCGAAACAGAAATAGAGAATGAGCAACAAGACGACAATGTCGATGCCAATGGTGATAATGGAAACGGTAACGGGAATGAAAATGGAAATCCCAATGCGAACAACAGAGGTGTTGTACCCGTTGCACAAGAGTGTACCTACCAAGACTTTGTGAAGTGTCAGCCGTTGAACTTCAAACGAACTAAAGGAGTGGTTGGTTTAACCCGTTGGTTTGAGAAAATGGAGATGGTGTTCCATATCATTAATTGCCCACCAAGATATCAAGTGAAGTATGCAACATGCACCTTGTTGGATGGTGCATTGACTTGGTGAAATTCCCATAAAAAGACAGTTGGAGTTGATGATGCTTATGCCATGACGTGGAAGGCACTCATGAAGCTAATAAATGGGGTGTATTGTCCAAGGAAAGAAATCCATAAATGGAGACGGAATTGTGGAATTTAACTGTGAAAGGGAATGACCTGACTGCTTACAACCAGAGATTCCAAGAGTTAACTTTGTTGTGTACTAAAATGGTCCCGGAAAAGGAGGATAAGGTTGAGAAGTACATTGGAGGCCTTCCGGATAGTATTCAAGGGAACGTGATTATAACAACCCGCAATTTTCATCAATGTAAATATCCATCTATTGAATTAGATGCACTGTAATATCTATCTATTATAAATACCACCTTTTTACAGGGAAATTTTTTACTTTATCTCATTATGCAACGTAACTTGCATCTCTAAAGTAAACGAGCTCACGCAACCTCCACCAATGCCATCTATATCTATGTTTATATTCATTTAACGTACTTTTCAAAACGTTATATCAAAACAAGCATTAAACGTTAACGTTTATATCAAAACCCTAATTATATGTAATGTATACATATAAAATAAATGTACAAGCCTTTAAAGCATGTGTACAAGTATCAATACACAACATTTGAATATCTTTTCCCTCCTAAATCAAGTTACAACTTTCTAAAGCACAATGTACAAGCTAATTATGCCTAAAAACCTAATTAGGTCATTTAAGCTCCAAAATAATGTTTAAACTTTACCACCACTTTAGCACAAGGTACAAGCACTTAATGCATGACTTCTAAACCTTAAACCTAAACCCTAATTCGTCGTAAAACCCTAATTTAAAACCCTAAACCCTAAATGAAACCCTAAATTCATTTTAAACCTAAAACTAAACCCTAAACCTTAAAACTAAGCCCTAAACCTTAATCCTAAACCCTAAACCTAAATCCTAACACTAATCCTAAACCTTAAACTATCTTAAAACCTAACCCTAAATTGAATTCAAAACCCTAAATCCTAAGCCGAACCCTAAACCAACCTGTCACCCTTTTTGTTTCATTTTTACCCATTTTTAAGCTATCAAGCACCTCAAGCACCTCTATTACATCACCAACATGTCACCAAGCAGCCACCCAAGCACCTTACAAGCACCTCCATCACCTCCCTTGGCCACCAAGGCTTCTAGTCACCTCCGTTTCACCCTCTTGTTAAACGAAAACATGCCACACCCCAAAAACCTTTTCATATCTAGATCCTAGCTCTCAATGACACACCACTAGGCTTCATTGGTCACTAATCTATAGCCCTAGATCCATTACGTCAAGTAAACTTGGGCACTAAGGCTTGTTTCACCCCTATATATAGCCGAATCAAAGCAACCATTCAAACACACCTCAAAACTCATCAAATACAACAATGGAGTCTTAAATCAGACCTAGAAGGATCAAGTGAAGTCCCTAAGCTTCATAATAGAAGCCAAGAATCAAGAGAAAAGAAAACCCTGAAAGTCGTTACTATAGGCAGTAACGAAACCCGAAAACCCCATTTTAGCCCATTTTAAGCTCCAAGTAACTATAAATATAGATCCATAAGCTTATAAGTCTGTATTAGAATGTCCCTTATACTCTAAAGATCATATATGAACTCTTGTTAAAGCGCCTTAAATCCTCAAACCCAACCGTTTTTTATTAAAACCCCTAAATTGAACCCCGTTTTGATTTTCTAGCTAACAAATCCTTTTTCTAACTTATTTGGTATACGATACAACATTTCTTATTTTTAGCTTATTTCCTAAAAATCTAAAACCTGCAATAATCATTTGGAACCTTAAAATAAACTTTTCATGGCTTTTTGGACTTTTTTGTAAATTATTTCCAACCAAGTGGTACATATCGTAACTTTCTGAAATTTATAACTAAAGAGGGCTGAAAAAATGTGTCAATATTCCCTCACAGTTATAACTATAAGGGACCTATTTTGCCATTCTAAAGTTATAAACTATATATCTAAAGAGCTAAACATGTAAAAGTTTATAAACCAAGGTATATAATTGCCATTTTTTTGCTAACTTGAGAATTAAAAATATAAACTTTATATATAAATTAAAAAAATATATAATTTAGAAAATATAAGAACTCGATTTTATAAAACCCGAAACCATTAATCGTATATTGATCATCGATCGACGCAATATAAGAAACCATTACGTTATTAATATATTTAACTAATTTATCATCGACGAACTTTTGAAGAAAGAAAATAAAAATCTTATCGTATCACTTACTATGGAGCTTCATGTGAGGAGTTTCATATTGGTAAACGTTTTGAACGAGTTTCTTGATTAACATTAAAAGTGTCTCTGGCTCCCCTCAAAACGTTTACAACATTGACCTCTGAAATTGATGATGGCCCTAACAGTGATTACAAGTATTACCATAAATTTAATAAATCAAAGTTAATACTCAAACTTTAAAAAGTTTTGAAACGATCAACCATCACACTAAGACTTTTGAACATATTTAACCAAACCAAGCCATGTTGTGGACGAAGCCATACATTCACATTTAAAATACTTTTGCCCATCATCCGATTTCCCTTGATAAGTGAGTTTAATAGCCTCAGCATTTTACATCTCTAATGTTTAACATAAACCCCGAGGTGCGGAACATGCTATATGTAACATGAATACGAGTATTTTTCCAACTGTATGCTATCCTGATATATTATTGCCTAAGTCCTTACTTTTGCCATTAAGACCCTACTATCATGAACCGTTAATTACTTTTTGGAGTAAACGCGAATGCTGTAAATAGATCTATTTGGGACTGAACTTCCCCGTTGGTGTACCTATACTTTCTGGTAACTAAAAACGCACTTCATTTAAAACACTATGCGGGTGTTTAGAAAACGCACCCGTAGGGAAAAATTTATATTGGATTATTGAATAACACAATGTCCTTCGAAGCATGAGCAACGTAGCATAATACTTGTCTTTCTATAATAATTGTATATCATTGCAATTATTACACTTATGTGTGTAAAAACAATGTAACCCACGTATTTTGCCACTTGTATTCAAACTGTTTACCAATAATAAACCTAAAATGAATATCACTCACCATTGTTGTTGACCTTTTTTAGCGATGTTATACTCAGGTATTTGAGCAACTTATGGAACGGAGTGGCACGGACTTAAAGATGGCCTAAACGTTACATTCAAAACTTTTTTTATGTTTTCATGTAGATTTTGGGACCTCTCCATTTGTATAAACTCTGTTGAAAAAATGAAATGAATAACATATCTTATTAAAAAATTCACTTTTGAGTCGTTTTACTATGATTATGACTGTTGTACTACGAATAATACCCTAGATTAGCTTCCGCTGCTATATGTCACAATATGGGGGTTTATAAAAATGTAATGGTAGCATGCACTCCTGATAAATCATGATTTGTTGTGTTACATGATTTTAATCAATGATGTAGAATTGCTCGATGTTTAAATCTAAATCTGTTAATAAAAGATTCAAAGAGAAAAGTCTTGTGAAACTAACAGGAAAAAGGTTTTCACAAATATTTGGATACACATGGAGAGTACCATACAGGTCGTTACAACCTTGCAACTATAAGTATGAAAATACGTCCCCTTTTAACTGGTTAACCACAACTGCTAAGAGAGCCCCTTGAAAACCAACACAACTGCTCTAGAAACGAAACAAAACCTAAGCCTTAGTAACATTGGTTTACTCAAGGAAACCTATAAAATCCAAAACTAATGTTCCTGTCAGCAAACCTAAGATTTTTACATCTATATCTGCTAACAACAAGGAACCCAGTAAATCTTGGGGATTCATAGTTTCTGATGTTCCATCTTCCTCTCTTGATAAATGCAGGTCATCCAAATTGTTCTCAAAATGTATTTTGGACGACCGCTTCTCCCAGCCTATGAACGGAGATCGCCTCACAGCTCACCAATTTCGTAATAAATTTTTGGGTTACTGTAAAATTCGGAATATGATCCCAAGAACAAAAGTTGTAGAGGACAACTTTTGTATCAACTTTAATAAAAGCACTATAAGCTTAAACTCAAAAATAAGCACTCTAAAAGCTTTTTAATAACCTGAAAACAGAATGTTAGCCTTAAAGCTCGAAAAGCTTAAATTCACTAAAACACTTGCACACAATTCATTATAAGCTCAAATGCAATTCTAAAAGCTATCCTGGAAAGCTAATGATGTCTACTATCTAATTTTAATAAGCTGATATAAGCATTAACATTTTAAGCTAACTAGATTTGAAGATCTAAAATGCAAACTCAGAAGTAAACTCTAAAAGTGCAAAATCAAGTTAAGCTAAAAAAACTCATTATGCTATACTAAACCTTGAGCTTTTAAAAACTTAACTATCTACTTATATGCTAAGAATCCAAACCATAAAAACAGCTACTATAAGCTAGAATTTTAAATTTAGAAGCTAAGTCTAGGTTACTACTGTTTTTGGTCTTTTTTAGATTTTTATGAACTTTTAAAAGCAAATGTACCTAAGATATTAAGCTAGAAATTTGAAATTAAGTCTTAATATAACTTATCCTATATCTAATCTATAAATATACTGAGTTTTAAAAGCTAAAACTTATTTAAACTATCCTAATTTTGATTCAAAAAGTCCAACAGTATTAACTTATTGTTAATCCTGCTGGTGCAATTGACAGATTGGTTAAACCAAAAATGCAGGTGACCAAGGTGGTCAAACCTGCAATAGACACACTCAAAGAGTGTGTCTAAACACTTAACAAGCAAAAACTACACCTAGGAAAGCTAGGATTAAAAATCTCAAAGATCTAAAAGAACAAAAAGCTCCCCTGGTGCACAGTCAAGCAAAAAAAGCCATAAGATGTTTTGGAGCTTAAACTAAACCTACAATCCTACTTAGAATTTAATCAAATGAGCAACTCAAACTGTCCAATGAAAAATCTCCAATGAATTTTGACTATATGAGGTCAAACAAGCTCATTCCAAACACTCCTTTATGCAAATGACAGATTTAATTTAGGCATAAAACTAAAAATCCAATAAACTAATCCTTATTACCAGATAAAAACTAGCTAACTAATTTTTTTGGTTTTTATGATTTTTAAGTCAGAAATGAGAATACTATGATTTATAACTATTAAGCTAACAATAGATTAAGAATAATAACTAATAAGCACAAAAAGATGATATAAGACTCAAATAAGCAAGTTAAGCACACAAATTAAACTAATAAGCAAATAAGCTAACATTAAGCTAAAATTTAAATGACAAAGGAATTTAAAGGAGAACTTACAAATTGCTTCAGCTTAACAGAAGCTTATAGGCTCATAGAGCTTATCAACAGCTCTGGCTTATCATAGATAAGCCAGTAAAATTCCATGGAAGCCCTTCCATAATTGGCTTCCCTTCCAAAAGCTTTTAAGTCCAAAAGTTAAGGTAATTAAGTTTAACTAATTTTAAAGCTTCGGTATGATTAAGGCTTGATTTAACAAGCTCAAGTTCATGCTTTATAGACTTGAGAGAGCTATATATGAGTTATGTAGCTTATGGGTAACAGTAGAAGATAATTTGACTTATTTAGAACTTATAAGTAGAGTAAGAGAGATTATGACAGATTATTTAAAAGCAAAAACTAAATTTCATTAACTAAAAACTTTGATTACATGATTGAAAAGAAAATTACAAGAGATTTAAACTGAAAATTATATTAACTAAAAATTAAGCTTAAAACTAGAAAATTAAAAGGAGCTCCTGTGTGTGTGTGAGAGTGAGCTATATATAGTACTCAGCTGAACCTTCTAGCCCCTTGCTTCTTCTACACGCTCCCTTTGATCTCATCCGTACAATGTCTTAATCATTGGGGAATAAATCTTGGCCCTTGGATCTCTTTGATAATCACACGGATTGCCAGCGTGGCAATCCGTTTTGAGACTCTCTTGTGCTTCTTTTGAGAGTACAATCAGTGTAAAACCAACATTCCCTTGTGCTATCTCTAGTCCACGTGTGCCCCTTGCTTGGCTTGATCAATGAGAATGACGTCTTTCTCCCTTCCATCTTGTACTATGATCTCTGAATTACCATTCTTGCCCCTTAATTATGAAAAGCCCTTTATGTTTGACCATAGGTAATTTTCATGTACGAAGGAGAAGGGAATAGTTAAAAACTGCTGTTCCGCTTTGATTTTTTAACTGAAAGATAAAGGGTGAAGTTTGGGAAAATGGAAAATTTAGTCCTTGTGTTTGTGTAGGTGTAAATGATCTTTCAAATAGGGCAAGATTGGTCCCTGGACTTTTATATAAAAGGGTTAGGGTTTTAGAGTTTGGGCCGAGGTTTTGGGCTTTGGATTCGGGTATTGTTTTTGATAAGATTAGGCCTATTTAAGCTTAGGGATCATTTGTGTACTTTGAAAACTTGAGGGACTAGTATTGTAACTTTGGGGTTTTTTGTCTTTAGTGAGTTGACTTTGACTTTGGTTGACTGAGAGTTGACCAAGGTTGACTTTTTGACTTTAGCTTCCGGCTCTTGTACACTCTTCTGTTCTCGTGTTCGTGTTTGCCCGTTTTTGATCATTTTCTAGGTGATTTTTGTCTTATCCGTACCTGCACTTACAAAACACAAAAACAAGCATATATTTGCCATTTTTATTATGTTTTTGGTATTTATTGGGTTTATTTTGATATAAAATGGATATGTGTTTTCACACATATCAACACACAGAAGGCTGATGAACTTGTACATAGTTATTCTTTCTCCTCCAACTTTACAAGCAAGCTCCTAAATCTTGAGAATCCTTCTCCAGTTGACAATGAGATTGCTTCATTGATGGAAACCTCAGCTCGTCATGCAACGACAGTTCCTGAAATCACATTCGGTTTCACTACAACTATTCCTCCACCACCTCCGTTCTTCAATCCTCTTCCACAACAAGCAACACCAACTCCAACACCAACAACTTCTGAAGCTACAACCTCATTTACTTCTCTTCTAGATTTTTCATCTGTATTCAAGTTCAACAACAGAGTCACCAACTTGGAAAAATATCTGTCACAGATAAAGCAAGTTGACCAGTATGCTTAAGCTCTCTACTTTATTCCTGATATAGTTGATCGTTACATTGATAACAAACTTGGAGAAGCTATAAACAAGGCCATTCAAGCACATAATTTAGACTGCAGACAAGAAGCTTAGGATGAGAAGAATGAGTACATAGGACTCGTTAACACATGAATGAGAACTATTATTAAATAAGAAGTTACAACTCAACTTCCTCAGATTCTCCCTTAGGCAGTCTCAGACTTTGCAACTCATGTGATAGAGAAAAGTGTCACAAAATCATTAAAAGCTGTAGTCTTGGCAAGGTCTTCCTCATAACCAAAGTCTACTTATAAGGCGGCCGCATCACTCTCCAAATTTGAGCTTACAAAGATTCTTCTAGACAAGATGGAGCAAAGCAAATCACATCTTAGAGCTGATTACAAAAAGAAGCTTTATGATGCACTGGTCGAGTCTTATAACACTGACAAAGATCTATTCAATACATATGGTAAAGTATTTACTTTAAAGAGGAGTCAAGATGACAAAGACAAAGATCAAGACCCCTCTGTTAGATCAGACCGAGGGACGAAATGAAGGAAGTCAAGCAAGGAAGCTGAGTCATATAGAGATTCAAGTTTAAAGGAAAAGAATTCTTCAAGCATCTCTAAAGACGCCTCCCAATCTCAACATAAGCATTCATGCAAGTCTGCCCATGCAGAGGAGCCAAGTCACACAATTGATGACTCGGGAGTGCAACAGGATTAGGAGTTTGACACGGGTAACAATGATGAATAACCCACTGAAAAGGAGGTTTCTAAGGCTGACTGGTTCAAGAAACCCGAATGACCTCCAACTCCTGATTTTGATTGGAATAAGAGACAACACGTTGACTCCCGACCTCCTCAGACCTAGATTAGTCAAGTTGCTCGTGCTAAAGAACCTTGTACTTCATTCGATGAGCTCATGGATACCTCATTCAACTTCTCTACATTTGTCCTGAATCGGCTCAACATTACAGATGTGACTCAAGAAATTTTGGTTGGACCAGCATTCGAGCTACTCAAAGGCACTTTCAAGAGTCTTACAGAATTAGAGTACCATCTTGAAGAATGTTCCAAGGCCACAACTGAACGACTCGACGGGCATAACCCTGAAGGCAAACCATATCCGTCCGATCTCAGCAAACCTCTCCCGTTGATTCAAAATCATCGAGGCCGTCAAGTTATCCCTTAGGATTTCTTCATCAACAACGACCTGGAATATCTAAAAGGTGGAGATTTAAGCAGACGGTACTCAACTTCAGTTACGAAGACAAAGGCCGCTACATATGAGATCAGATGGATTGAAGACTTGGTTTGAAATTTGTGGAGTCCCGTGAAGGTGATATATGATAAACATGCTTATTGGGGTCCTTCACACTAGGGTCCCAAACGTCAACATTTCTACGGGTTTGCTGCCAACATGTCTTCGTTAAAGGATGTCTACTCCAGGAAAAGAATCATTGCGATTACCAGACTTACGATTATGAAGAAGTATGACTATGGTCACTTGGAAGAAATTGAAGTTTGTCGAGAGGATCAGAAGCTGTACAAGTTTAGAGAAGGTGATTTCCTACGACTTCGCCTACAAGACATAGAAGACATGTTACTTCTACTTGTTCAAAAGAAGCTGACCAATCTCACAATCGACGAATGGTATGACTTGAATATGGCATTACGTATATTCACCAAGTGGATTGTCATTCAAAGGCGGGTGGAAGATCTTCAATTAGGTGTCGAAAGTTACCAAAAGAAGCTCAACCTTACAAAGCCAGACACATTCAGGTCAAATCTCAGAAACAGGACCACATACACTGCATATTCAGACCCTAAAGGAGTGATATATAAGGACCAGAACAACAGAAATAGATTGATGCGCGCTGATGAACTCCATAAATTCAGTAATGGCACGTTCGATGATGTTCGGACTGCTCTTAATGATATTGCTAAAGGAATAAGGATGGAATATATGCCAAAGAGGAAATGGAGTGGTTTAGAAAAACAAAGGGCTCGGGTTATGGTTCAAGATATCGACAAGCAGCTTTATGAGAGGCGGTTGATGCGAAATTTAGAGAAGTTCGTTGGTGGAAGAGAATACGGGAATGACCTCAGGTTGCTGGAACGGACAATATGATTTTGTCATATTGTGTCCTATCTTATTTTAGGTCCATCTCTCGTATATAATAATTCTTGTGAATATGTAAATAAAAAGTGTAGACTATAATTAGGCATATATATAGTGTTTGAGTACGAATTTTCAAGAATTTCTTAGTAAATTCAAAAAATTTCAAATTAACGTACTCAAACACCATATTATTCCCTCATAATTTGAGGGGAGCATTAAAATGTTCCAATAATCGGCTTGTTAATAATTGGACATCTTTTTCCCCAAAACCATGAATATTTGAATCAATTGATATCCAAAATATCAAGAGATTTGACATTTTTTATAAGAGGAGAAGATGTGATTAAAATATATGATTAAAGATGTGAATTTTAAGATCTCTAGTGTACGCTAACCCATATATGTGCTAAACTCTTTTGATTAATCAATTCACATATGAAGGGGGAGCAAATGGTTACGTGTTGGCTGAAATGTGGAAGTACCAAAGACCGACCATTTAAATTACAGTATTTGAGTTATAAGGTGGTTAAGCTTAGGTATCTATTCCCATGATCCAGCCAGAACCGGAGGGATCTACCCAGGGATATTCTATTAGATAGTGTAGAAGTCCTTAGGTATGAAAAAAAAGGAGTAAAGTGAGATTAAGGGAAAAGTGCCGACTGAGATGGAGCTAGTACTAGAACAAACCCAACAAGGTAATAGTTATGAAGTCACGGTAAGCGCTAAAGGGTTGAAGAATTAAAAAGAAAAGTTAAGATAAAGGATGAAAAGAAAGAAGCCCTCCTTACACTTAGGTAGAAACTGGGTCAATACATTTGCTGTCAAGAATCCCAAAGATGATTGCTAACGTTAAAGAATGACATCATGGACCCAGTGATGCAATGCACAACCCTCCCTAGCCACTCAGAATCTCTTAAAAGATTTTTGTTTCATTTCTCACGGAGATTACACGTATTTCTATCAACTTTCTCACTCCGAGTTAGTTATTATTGAAAAGGTGGCAATCTACTCCAACCTCCGATTACTAAAACTAAAGTGCACTATTGAGTCTAGAGCCAAAATAGATCATCCATAAATCTCATTAGGACACTTGTCAAAATTATGCTTGCTAATTCACATAATGTGAAAAACAAGAAATATATATATTAAGAGTCCTACGCATTATCCTTGTGATTTTGCCAAAACATCCGAGTGATACTTAAGTATTCACAATGAAGATGAAATTCCTACTTGAGCCAACATCAAACAAGCTCTTGGTAGGTGACTTGTGAGATCTTATACGGATCTAACTTGTGATACTGGATATCGATTTGGCCCAGCTTATGAATTGACAAATGAATTTTAAAAAAGATAAAACTGTTGGTGTGTCATAAAAACCGTTTGCATTTTGACACACCGACTGATTTTCTAAATTGATTTTTAATCTTATGTCCATGGGAAGCCTCACAAGGGTATCTGGAGATAGGAAAGCTGAACACGAATTGATGGCTAAATCGGGAAGATAGTAACTTACCGGTTCACTCTTATCGTGTTGTTTGCTTTGAGACGCTCCGGCAATGAGAACGGATAGTGTAGCTGCAAAACCCTGTCAAGGAGATTCTTCGAAATTCTACCTGAACACAGGCAATATTTATACTAAGTAATGGGGAACCATGGTTGTTACAACCGTATTTGATGAAGTGACAAAGCCACTTTCGTCCATATATGTTGTTTATCACTAACCCATTTATGCAGATTTCCTAACGGTGGTAGCAGTTTCTCGATGACAAGTCGAAGCCAATACCACATGCTCATACTCGACCGACATATATAAAGACATCAGGAAAGCTCAAGTACATGTTTCAAGACTTTTGCTACTCTGATACCATACGTATTTCTTGAAGTGACGAAGTGTTAAAGTTAAAGAATCTCAAAGAAGTTTCTGTCACTTTGATACCGAACGTCTTTCTCAAAGTGACGAAGTGTTATAGTTAAAGATCTTCAAGAAAGATGTCTAATTCAAGCTTTCAAGAACAGTATAAGCATGTCGGTCCAAAAGTCACAAGTGCACAAGACGGCGACAAGATTACAAGATGATGATAAGAGATTATGTTTGGTTGATGATCGCAAAGAAGTTCAAGTTCACATTCAAGTCAAGCCTATCAGAACAAGCTCAAGCCTAAAGTCAAAGATCACTACATCATGTTCACAAGATAAAGTAAAGAAATCAAGTCTGCGAGCACAAGACTGAAGAGAAAGTATAGTATGATAGGTTTTAGTTTTTGTAAAATGGAGTGACCTCCCTTAGGGTGAGATTGGTAAGAACACGAAAAGTTTCGGTCACTTCCATTATATCTTTAGATAGCTCGTAAACTAATATTTGAAAACTAGATAGGCTAGATTAGGAAAAGCCCATGGAAAGCCCATGAACTTAGCCCATTAGGTCAGCCCTTATCTTTTGTATAAATACCGTCTCCACACATAGAGAGGGTGTTGGTTGGTTTTTTTTTCTCACATAATCTAACATTCCATTTTCTTGTTACTTTCTCTCACTAAAAGCATCTTTCCAACCAATTTCTCTCTAGTATTCTTCATTGTTCTTTGAGTGTTATTGATTATTTAGTATTCTACAATTGTATATATGAATCCCCGACCAACTACTATCGGTGCATCTCGGTCAATTGGTATATCCAAGATCAGAAATTTAGCACTTATGATGGTGACTCCCACCTGGCAAAGAACATTTGTAAGTATTCCCATAGCTTCTGCTTGGGTATGATTAATCATTGTGATTCCTCTGTTGACCTTTTTTATCTCTTCAGTTCCTAACTACTCATAAATCCGGTAAGGCATGGTATTGATATCCGAACCAGTGTCGGCCAATGCATTTTCGTTAATCTTGCCCTGAAGTTTGATAGGAAATATAAATGCTTCGGGGTCATCTTTCTATTTCAACGCTTCACCTTTGACTTTCTTTATTGCTTCCTCTTCTTCTTTCATAATCATTCCATCTAATTCCACTTTATCCTTCCAAATCTCATCGAGCACTTTCTTGTACTTGTCATGATAAGCCATTGTCTTAAGTACTGGTCTCACTTCATCTAATAAAGCAAACTTCTAGCTAATTCTAAGTGCCAATGCTTCCTTCACTGCCTCTTCTTGAGTCAAATGCCTCCCAGTTGATGAAGATGTCCCGATATCTAGGTAGAACAAGTTAAGATTCTCCATTGCTCTCTTCTTATTACGGCTACTTTTCCTCATTTTACACATAAATGGCGAAAGTTCTTCTCCATTCAACTGTGGTATATCATCAAAGTTGAAATCAAGTAACTGATCCCAATCATCCATACTCTTTTTTGTCTTCTCAGAATCATCTTTGAATGGATCCTGTTAGGGATAAACAGTGATCACCCCACTACCAAAGTAAACAATTTCATTAACTAATCTCATGAACGACCTTCCAAAAATAACTCTTGGCTCCACATCATCTTCCTTTGGATTAATTATAAACTTGACAAAGTAGAGCTCTCCCTTCAAGGCAACAATGAGCTCTTTTTTCACCACCTTGTTTCCTTTCTTAACCTCATAATCCAAACATAGCTTCACTGCGTATTCATTTGATATCAAGTTTTCATCAAGTGCTAAATTAATTTCACCATCGTATGCTTCCAAGCCATTCACGAAGCGTAGTGCAATATACCATTCACTTACTTTGTCCGTCTCCATTTTGTAAAAAGTAAGTGCTTTTGTCACCTTCTTTTCCTTACTACCAGTTGTATCCGTGTACTCGGGAGCATTCCAATCTCCATGCCCCTCAACTTTGTCACTTGATGATCCATAAACATTTTCTCCTAGGAAAATCCTTCCAAGACTCGATGTTAGATCCATAATTCTTATAAAATAGCACAACATTAGAACAACCATTAGTCGGTTAGTTAAAACAGATAATAGTAGATTTTTACTTTTACACATTATCAACAAAAATATAGCAATTTTTAATTTAAGCAATTTTCGTATAAAAACGAAGAAACAAGCTTTATGTTTTGTTCTAGATAGGGAAGTGCGGTGCACTTTGAAGAAAGTGCAGCGTACTTTCTGAGTTTTTGCAAATCCTTTGTGATTTTTCAAAAAAAACCAGCGTACATTGGAGTAAGTGCGCCGTACTTTTAAAATTTTTAGTTTTTCAATTTTTAAAAATTTTAATTTTAGTATTTTTATATTTCTTATTTTCTTAATATCTATAAATCATAGCAAATATCATGTTTTTAAACATATCAATTATCATATAATTTTGATAAATCTCTTTAAGTCTTTTAAAGTTTTTATTTTTATTTCCTTTTTGCAGGCAGTAAAAGCAACATTTAACAATTAAAAAAATACATGAAGACTTTTAGAATTTCAATCAAATAAGATATGAAGTAGTTCTTTTTGATTTTTCTCATTTTAATGTACAAATTACGAATATACAAGATTTTAACAATTACAAATTTTAGAAATAAATTCCACATTTTCAAAAGGTCAAATTACAATTTATAGGGTTTTGGGGTTTTAGTTTTGATGTTCCTCTTCTCTTTTTGAAAACTGGTCATGTTTGTGAAAAATACAGGAAGTGTGGCGTACTTGGTATAAGTACGGCGTACTTTATGTAATTGCACAAAAACCAGCGCACAATGGTTATGTGTGGCGCACTTTCTGTATAAAATTGGTTCAGTTTGCCAGAAAACTGTACGGTGATTTTTGAAAGTTTGGTTTGTAACACAATAATGACTAATTCAAGAATGATTTCAATCCCCGACAACGGCGCCAAAAACTTTGATGTGTTATAAAAGCTTTAAATTTATAGTTATAGTTTTATCCAAATTCCAACTAACACATGGGTAAAGTATAAACCCCGTTTATAGTATAGGTTAAGGGTAAGACTAGGTCGTGCCACGGGATTACTAATTCTTAAAAGGGTCGATTGTATTACGAAAAGGTTTATCTTATAGACTGTCACGATCTAAAGATTTCAAAGTATTTCAAGATTAAAAATAATATTTATTTGGACTTAGAACAATGATCATGAACAAGCAAACAATCAAGCAAACATGATTTTAAGCATAAAGGCATGAAAAGAAATGGATAATTCATTCATAAATAACTATTTCTTAAATTTGAGGATCCTTTCACAGCCTTTTAATCATTAATATACAAAACGCATTAAGATATGATTTCACTACAATAGGAATATGATAATTTCCCTTAATCACGTCGTTAGACAATGATCAAGTGTTAAACATCTTTATTTCCAAGTTGATAAATATTTTACTAGTTAATTCTCACAAAACTAGTATCAAATTGCCATAGACAAACAATGCGAAATATAGACATATTGATGGAATCTTTCAACCTATCTCCAACAAGTATGAATAATCAACTCAACAAGTTACCGGGATATATAAACAACGAATTCATTATCATCACATTCATAAGCATAAATCTCACAACATGTTCATAACAACGATCAAGATAGCCCCAATAAAATAAATCACTACTCCAAAATTCATAAACCAAAAAATAACATAACATATTCAATAAGATTTAGAAAACATGATAATCAAAAGGAATAACATTTTAATAAACACCGAGTCCGTACAAGCAAAGATATGGTTTTATTTTACACAGAAACTATCTCGAGCCAAACACTAGTTACCCGGAATTTCTACTAGTAAAACTACTCCTCCACACCCTTTGGCCTGAATTTCGTACCTCTGGCGTGATTACAACCTGGAAACTATGAAGATTCAAAGAATACTTCAAGTTTTCCTCCGCCAAGAACAAAAACTCTAACTTTTACTAGAAAACTTCCCTAAGCTTCTCTTGATTATTAAAAGATGATTTGTAAGGAATGGGATTATAAAAACCTAAAATTCACTCTATATATATTCACAAATTTTAGTAGGTTTCACAGTGGGTAGATGAAGGTCCTTCCATTAATATCCAATCAATAATCATTCCTGTAACTACAGAAAAGTGTGCCGACACAAATATAATTGTACGCCGTAACTTTGTGTGTAATATAAATTCAGTTATACCCGCCGTCAAGTACGTCTCACTTGAGTAAGTGCGCCGCACTTGGAACTTTCATGAACACTCATATATTTTCTCTTCTAGATTCTTCCTTTAATGACCGTTATGATTTTAAAAAAAACAGGATTTCTTTACACTCTTGTCCATTTTCGTCATCTGGTCCTGAAACAATACCACAAACAACCAAAAGCTTGCAATATTTCATGTGTTAACAATATATTTCATATATTTATCCAAAGTGATATTTTTATGTAAATATTTATGTAAATTTGGAGAGTTTATCAAATCCCCTCACACTAGCTTATTGCTTGCCTCAAGCATCAAAGGAAAACAATTTTGGTTTAAGTAAAACAATTTAAAGGGGAAAAAAAATCACAAGCATAAGATAACGCGACAAAGCAACTCACGAATTTTTTATAGATAAGCTTGATTCACACTGCGCTCATTTAGTAAAAAAGATAGTAAGACGAAGTCACTAATAGTGCGCATTCATGAAATGTATAAATTACCATAAGCATGTAACAAGAAACTACACATCACGCGACATAGGCGTAAGCACCAAACAAAACATCAAAAGAGGTAAATTAATTTAATGATATTATTATTTTATATATTGTTGAAAAAAGTTTATAATAAAATCAAATCCCACCTAATCCGTAAACTTAAACCAACATTCCTATCACTTCATCACTTTTCTCTTCTTTTTTAGAACTTTTGCTTATTTTTGCCTTATTTCACTTTAACTTGGGGGAAACTTGCTTTCCTCCCATACTAAGGATAAGCACACTATATCAAATGAACTAGAAGTTTGGAACCTCCGCACGTTCATTTTTTAACAAAAATAACCAACATTATATGCCTCGATTTGTAACGAGTAAAACTTCCGATAATTTAATTAAAATGCATTTTTGAACAAAAATATGGCACTTATATTTATATTTTTATCACCACTTACCAGTAAAAGTTTATAAAACACACAAACGTGTTCTACGCGTTTCATAAAATTCAAACACAAGTTCTAGAATTAACAAATCACCAGCACACTCATATAATTTTAAATCGATACCAATGCTCTAGAAAAAGCAACAAACTACAAATACACAACCGTAATGACGAATGAGACACTTGCAATTGCATTCAAACCTTAACTCGAAAAAGTAAAGATAAAAAAATCATATTAGGTATCAAAGATGGATACCCGAATTCTTAAGATCTAATCCTCACAAATTTTTCTTTGGGTGGTATAAATATGCTAGTAATTGTTATCAATCCAGAGTCAGATTGCTTGTATGTGATCAAAAAATTTATTTTTTAAAAAAAAATTTATTTAATTTTATTTTATTTTTCCAGAATTAATCTCCCCCCCCCCCCCTACCACACTAAATATGAGCATTGGTCCTCTAATGTGAAATATTATAGAAAAGATAAATAGGAAATGAAAAATAGTTCTCAACTTATGAAGACTTACTTGAATCTTTTCATTTTTGTTCGCGCGCTCATTTTTCCTTTTAAAAATATAAATATAGCACACACAAATATTAATAATACTCCTATAAATTATATTGTGACAAACTACAATAATATTGTATTTTAAAGGCCAACAGAGCACTTTACACATCATAGTAAGTATGAAAATAATATTGTTTTTAAGGAATTGTTTTAAAAACCATACGTGACCCAAAACATGCCGTCACACAACCAACTTGTGTCTCTCGACACTACTCTCATCAACCTGCAAGATAACTGCGGTGGCTGAGTGGTACTGCTAATACTATAAATCATACTACGGCTGAGCATATCCAAGTGGGTTATATGCTCCCTGCAGGTCAACACTGTAAACTCCAACCATGTGCGCAAATACTCCAGCATATCTGTCCCAATGATAAGACTGCCTATAGGAAATCCTCTCTATCGCCTCCTGGCGTATCTCCATATTACCCATCCTCTCGTACAAGTCCTGCATCGATGCTCTCAGGGTCTAGGGATACCAACTCTCGGTACACCCGGCTGTGGATCCTCAAGAATTAGTCTACCCTCAGAGTCGATCAACCATCTCAATGTAGTAATATCTAAATCTCTACAATAAATTAGAGCACTCAAACTCCTTAGCACCACATCATTCAACACCCTCGCTTTCCTAGCAATCTTCTTGATAAACTGTCTACAGCGAATCTGACTCTCCTTTTGAGTACCAGCTCCTTTTCTCTTCATCCACCTTGCAATCAACCAAGCCATATTCGCGTACCCATATTGGTGTCTAGCATCAAACATACTCAATAGCCACAAATCATTCTTTTGTATCTTGTCATACCCAGTAGTCCTTTGACACAAGCCATAGGTGATCATCTTGTGAATCACCCTCAAAATTGGGTTTTTGATAGTAGAGGCATGACTCCTTGACAAACTCAAATTCTCCTCTCGACTAATGCTTAACCAATATTCCTGAACATTAAAATGATCATCACTACGCAACCCTCCTTAAAAATACACATCAAATCCATCCTCCTCAAGCTCATCAGCATGATACAATCCCAATCTACGAGCAAACTCCAACAAAGTTAAATTCTGAGCACGTCCGCCAAGTCTAAACTTGATTATCTTCTTGGTTTGTAATTCATCGTCGGCACAAACTTAATCAAATTCATAGGTTGAATAAAACTCGTGCAAAAGCTTCGAATTTAATAGTTCTTTGATGTTAGAAGCTCTTATCCACGCCACAAAGTGAATATTTCTTCATAGATTACAGCTTCAACAACATAATCCTCACATATAACATTTCTCCATCACAGACCGCCCCATTTCCGATAAGTATATCCCAATTTACGACACACAGCGAGTAAACATGTCTAGGAAGCAAGTTTGTTAATTTGGTGTTATACCTAGACTTTGCCTCATTGTTGCAACATTCCCATAATAAGAACTTATGATGAACTTATGGAAGCAATACTTCTTCCACGGTCAACATATTGTCTAGAGCATTTGGATCTCGATGATCCGGCTTCCGCATCGTTTCCTCTCATAGTCTACACATAAAAAACAATCAACAATAAAGCATATAGTATTGTTAGAAATGATTTGGTATAAATGGTCAATGTTTTGATTGTTTTGCAAACGTTCTGTGACTTTCTGGAGTAAAATGTGGGGCGCACTTCATAGAAGTGCGGCGTACTTCCTGGGAAATTAGCAAAGTGCGGCTGTTTTATCCTAAAATCGGCGTACTTTCTAGTCTGGTTAAAATAATTTCAATTTTTTATGATTTTCCAACAATTTATTTTAAAGATAAATTCATAATATGAACAGCACTATTAGATTTAGCAATATTTCAACATGCATTTTGATAAATAACTCCTAAATATCATAATTCAATGGGTTAATTGTGCATATCAAACATGGATTTGATTTTTCCTAATCTAATTATAAACAACCCTAATGAACAAGAAATAAATAATTTAACAATAAACAAGTTTAGAAAATGAGATATAACATAACAGAAGGCATGATAAGAACTTGGAAGATTGATACTTAAAAACATTTCTTTAATATGTGCGACCCTGTCTGTTTTGCGAATGTGGTGAGTTTTTATAATGTGTTAAATCTTGTTTTGTAAGTTTTATATAAGAAAACCGCCACAAAGTGCGTCCGCACATCACCGGAAGTGCGGCGTACTTTACTCTTTTTACTAGAATTTATGTATAATATATATATAATATATATATATATATATATATTAATATATATAAATATATTAATAAATATATAAATATATATATATAATATATCACAAACTTACCTAGCACATTTCATTACTTAAACACAATTAAACCAAAACTTTTAATCCATCATACTGACTCAATATTAATATTTATCATTAATTCAGACTAATGTCCATACATCAAGTGTAATCCCTTATGGATTTATACAAATAATTTTATTTATGACTGAACAAGAAAAGAAAATAGATTATGAGTAAATAAATTTCCTCCATTATTCCCACTTAGTCCAATATTTCACTTAAGAAACCAGTTGAGTGATATAATGGCACTCGACTTATGATATTTCGATGATTTTCGGTCTGTTTTCTTGGTTGTGAACCCTTGCACACAAATATTTCCATATGGGTCAGTCGCCCTTATCTCAGTACGCTACTGTCCTTTTGCTTCCTCTTTATTAGTATAACAACCCGTGTAATCAGGTTTTCAGTTAATGTGTTGCAATGGTGCAGGTAATGAACCAAGAAAACTAACGGCCTTTTTCCAAACACTAATCTTCCAGAATGGGTTAATTACTGCTTGTAGAGCTAACGATCGCTCAGCTGGATTATTACAATTCAGATATGCTGCTGGTTTTGGACCATAAATGGTGCTCCAAACTTGTTTCTCTTAATCTCGTGTTCTTCTTCGTCATCTCTATCGCTCTTTGCGGTCCATAGAACATCGGATCTTACGGCATAGAAAGTTTGATGACAGATTCCATCAAAAGCTGAGAAAAATCTTTCTGGGGTATTAACTATGTCACCAATTGTATATATGAATCCTCGACCAACTACTATCAGTGCATCTCGGTCAATTGGTATATCCAAGATCAAAAATTTAGCAATTATGGTGGTGACTCCCACCTGGAAAAGAACATTCGTAAGTATTCCCATAGCTTCTGTTTGGGTATGATTAATCATTGTGATCCCTCTATCGACCTTTTTTATCTGAACCAGTACCGCCAAGTGCATTTTTGTTGATCCGTGCCCTCCATCATGATAGGAAATAAAAAAGCTCCAGGTCATCTTTCTCTTCACATTCTATATTTGCTTCCTCTTCTTCTTTCAACAATACCAATCCATCTAATTCAACCCTATGTCATTCAATCTAACGAGCACTTTTTCTGTACTTGTCATGAAAAGGCCCATTCTCAAGAACTGGTCTCACATCCCTACATAATGAAACCTTCTGGCTAAAACTAAGTGCTAATGCTTCCGTTTTCGCTCCTCTGATTAGAGTCCAAATGCCTCCTAGTTGATGAAGATGTCCCGATATCTATGTAGAACAAGTTAAGATTCTCCATTGCTCTCTTCTTATTATGGTAACTTTTCCCCATTTTACATACGAACGGCGGAAGTTCTTCCCTACCCAACTGTGGTATATCATCAAAGTTGAAATCAAGCAACTAATCCCAATCATCCATACTCTTTTCTGTCTTCTCAGAATCATCTTCGAATGGATCTTCTTCGGGATAAACAGTGATCACCCCACTACCAAAGTCAACAATTCCATTAACTAGCCTCATGAACGACCTTCCAAAAATAACTCCAGGCTCTACATCATCTTCCTTTGGATTGATTATAAATTTGGCAAAGTAAAGCTCTCCTTTCAAGCCAATAATAAACTCTTTTTTCACTACCTTGTTTCCTTTCTTAACCTCATAATCCAAACTTAGCTTTACTGCGTATTCATTTGATATCAAGTTTTCATCAAGTGCTAAATTAATTTCACCATCGTATGCTTCCAAGCCATTCACGAAGCATGGTGCAATATATCATTCAATTACTTCAACCGTAACCATATGTAAAAAGTAAGTTGCTTTTTGTCACCTTCTTTTCTTACTACCAGTTGTTGTATTCGTTATCGGAGCATTCCAATCTCATGCCCTCAACTTTTTAACTTGATGATCCATAAACGTTCTCTCCTAGGCAAATCCTTCCAAGACTCGATGTTGGATCCATAATTCTTATAAAATAGCACAACATTAGAACAACCAATAGTGGGTTAGTTAAAACAGATAATAGTAGCTTTTTACATTTACACATTATCAACAAACAGATACCAATTTTTAATTTAAGCAATTTTCGTATAAAAATGAAGAAACAAGCATTTTGTTTGGTTCCAGATAGGGAAGTGCGGCGCACTTTGAAGAAAGTGCGACGTACTTTCTGATTTTTTTCAAATTCTTTGTGATTTTTCAGAAAAACCGGCGCACTTTGGAGTAAGTGCGTTGTACTTTTGAAACTTTCAGTTTTTAAATTTTAAAAGTTTTTATTTTAGTATTTTTATATTTCTTATTTTCATAATATCTATAAAACATAGCAAATATCAGGTTTTTAAACATATCAATTATCATATAATTTTTATAAATCCCTTTAAGTCTTTTAAAGTTTTTATTTATATTTCCTTTTTCCAGGCAGTCAAAGCAACACTTAACAATTAAGAAATACATGTAGGCTTTCAGAATTTCAAACAAATAAGCTATGAAGTAGTTCTTTATTATTTTTCTCATTTTAATGTTCAAATTACGAATATACAAGATTTTGACAATTACGAATATTAGGAATAAATTCCACATTTTCAAATGGTCAAATTACAGTTTATGAGGTTTTGGGGTTTTGGTTTTGATGTTCCTCTTCTCTTTTAGAAAACTGGTTCTGTTTGTGAAAAATGCAAGAAGTGCGGCGTACTTGGTATAAGTACGGCGTACTTTTTGTAATTGCAGAAAAACCGGCGCACAATGGTTATGTGTGGCGCACTTCCTGTAGAAAATTAGTTTAGTTTGCCAGAAAACTATATGGCGATTTTAAAAATTTGGTTTGTAACACACAATGACTAATATCAAGAATGATCTCAATCCCGGCAGCAGCGTCCAAAAAACTTTGATGTGTATAAAAAAGCTTTAAATAATAGTTCTAGTTATCCAAATTCCAACTAATGACACGGGAAAAAGGTATAACCCGCCGATTATAGTATAGGTTTAAGGGTAAGACCAGGTCGTTCCACGTGATTGGTAATTCTTAAAAGGGTCGATTGTATTACGAAAAGGTTTATCTTATAGACTGTCACGATCTAAAGATTTCAAAGTATTTCAAGATTAAAAGTAATATTTATTTGGACTTAGAACAATGATCATGAACAAGCAAACATGAATTTAAGCATAAAAGCATGAAAAGATAGATAATCATTCATACAATTAACTATTTTATATATTAGAGAATCATTTTGGCCTTTAATCTTTAATATACAAAATGCATTAAGATTGATTCAAGTACGAATATGATAACGATAATTTCCCTTAATCAAGTTCGTTAGACATATGATCAAGTGTTAAACATCTTCATTTCTGGGTTGATAAATATTTTACTAGTTAATTCTCACAAAACTAGTATCGAATTGCCATAGACAAACAATGTGAAATATAGACATATTAATGGAATCTTTCGACCTATCTCCAACAAGTATGAATAATCAAACATCAACAAGTTACCGGATATCTAACATCGAATTCATTATCATCACATTCAAAAGCATAATATCACAACTTGTTCATAACATCGATCATGATAGCCCAAATAAATATAAATCACTACTCTATATTCATAGCAACAAAACACATAACAATCATCTTAGATTCAGAAAACATGATAACCAAAAGGAATAACGTGTTTATACCGATTCCACAAGCGAATGATATGGTTTATTACAAGAACTTTCTTTGAGCCAAACACTAGTTACTTGGAATTTCTACTAGCAATACTACTCCTCCACTACCTTTGGCCTGAATTCCATACCTCCGGCGTGATTACAACTTGAAAACTATGAAGATTCAGAGAATACTTCAAGTTTCCCTAAGAACAACTTCTAACTTTACTAGAAAACTACCCTAACTTCTAATGATTATTGAATGATCATTTGTAAGGAATGGGATGCTAGAAACACTGAAATTCATGCTCTATTTATAGCACAAGATTAGGGTTTCAGTGGGTATATGGAAGGTCTCCATTAATATCAATCATAATCATTTCCTTGTAACTACAAGAAAAGTGCGTCGCATAAATATAATTGTGTGTCGTACTTTGTGTGTAAATAAATTGCATTTATCCCGCCTTTAAGTACGCCGCACTTGGGGTAAGTGCGCCACACTTTGGCACTTTTCATTAACTCTTCATTTATTTTTCTTCTAGATTCTTCCTTTAACGACCGTTAGTGCTTTTAACGGATTTCTTTGACACTCTTGGTCCTTTTCGTCATTCTTGGTCCTGAAACAAATATTGTACCAACAAACAACCAAAACTTGCAATATTTCATGCTTTAACATATATATTTCACATATTTTTAAGGGATATTTTATGTATATTTGGAGCGTTATCAGTCTTGTAAGGTTTTTGGACATATTCATGAGGAATGTTCGAAGAATACAGGTGCTGGTGAGAAGAAGACTGTGAAGAAGCCTAGTCAAACTTCTCGAGGTGTTCCGATTGGTCCTAAAATGGGCTTTAGACCTCATAATGAATATCAAATTGTTCTCAAAAAGCCTATTGCTAGTCCTAGTAGTAATATGAAGAAAGGTGTGGAACCTACTATTGAGGTTAGTAATTCGAATCCATTTGATGTTCTTAATTCGGTAGATAATGATGTGGAGTTTGGTACCAATGGGGGGGCTATTAATTTGGTAAATAACGGGGCTACTTTAAGTGGATCCTCTTTTATGAATGTCGATAATAGTAGTTCTGGTACTACTCTTATTATTGATAAAATAGGGAAGTTTGAATATTTACTTACTAGTGGGCAAGATATGCTTGTGGATAAAGCTAGTAATCCTTTAAAGAAGGTAGAGTTTCTGGGTGAATATGATAGTAAAGATGAAGTTGCATCAGTTGATAATGATATGGCTCGTTCTATGGCATCTAAAAGGGTAGGTTTTGGCACTCAAAGTTTGCTGGAATAATTGAGGGATTCGTATGGTAATGGTGACTATGATGATGACCCATACGATGATTATATGTACGATAGTCAGGATCTTTCTCATGAGCTTCAAGTTATATGTGATAATATGGATATCTGTGTTCGAGGTCGCAAGAAGAAATTAATTTATGTTTCTTTTGTCTAGTCATTTGTGTACCTTCCTTTTAGGAAGTAGTTTTGCCCATGTAACGGGCGGAGATGTGGGACTCACCCTCATCTCTTGTACTTAAATGTTTTTTGGCGTAATAAAAATTACCGGGGAAACTCTTTACCAAAAAAAGAAATGAAACTAAAAACAATTTTACAAACCGGTTTCACACAATGGACTTGCATACACTAAAATTTGAGTTGACCATAAACCACTCTTACCAACACCAAATATAAGACCTTCTAACTCGTGCAATCAAAGGCGTCCATTTCAAAATAAACCTAACCTAAACAACCAGCCTTCTTTTTAACAGAGAAAGAACTCATACAACTACCGGAAGTCTTCACATTATCAATCGCATAACTCATTTCAACGGAGAGACAACTCCTACTCAAACCAACAATTTTCCAAAACAAACTTTGGACCAAGATTTCAAAACAAAAAAAAATTCATTTAAATCCTTAGTTAACGTTTTCAAGATTTGGTCTTGAGAGACTTAGCCAATTGCTTCAAGACCCAAGAATGTTTAACTTGGTAGTGTTTTATACTAACACTAATGGACCCAACAACCATTGGGACCAAGTTTTTGAGTTATATGTTTGTTAGGAGTATGATGGTGTACATAAGTAATCTTTGAGGAAAGGTCGCCGGTAGATAAATCATCAATAGTGAATATTTATCTCGTGATCATGAAACTTAAATCATACATGAAAACCAAGCTAAGTTTTCTTCTTATGTGTATGAAACTTTTGATGCTTTATATTATAGTGGTCAAGATTTCTATGTGAATTTGTGTGATGCTTGCTAGATTATTTTTGTTACAACTTCAAAATTAGGAGAACTTATAAACTTAAAGGCGATTAACCTAAAGCGAAACTAAACTTACATGCCATATGTTTTGGAAATATATTTATGTGCTTTAAACTTTCATAACTTGCATACATTATAATCTAAGTTTTAGGACTTTAAGAACACATAAAAACCATCAACAACAAAACACAAAAGAAGAAATGATGTTTTAGAAGTTGCTTTAGAATTTTGGCCATAACTCCTTCATCCGGACTTTGATTTAGTTGATTCAAAAGGCTACGAAAAGGGAAAAAGGAGATCTAAATTTTGAGAATGAAAATGGGATAGCCCCTAGCACGTGAGTTGTTGTTTAGGATCATAGTGATCTTTTCAAAAAATCTCGTTTGGCGTCTATAATTTCTAAAAATCGCTCCCTACACTTCACAAGGTTTAATTAAGATTTAAAAGAAATAACTAAAAATGGTGAATCACTAACTAAGAGTCATAGGAGAAATGAACTATATATGTATGATCTAAAGAGTCAAGGTAATGCAAACAATAAGACTAGGAATGAAGTGTCAACTACCAGGGTTTTAGAGTTGTTACACTTAGATTTGTTTAGTTCACCACCCATTCAAAAGTTACGAAGATAACTTCTATACCTTAATGATTGTGGATGATCACTCAAACTACACTTAGGTTGTGTTTGTAGAGTCTAAGGATGATGTCTTAGAAAAGTTTAAAGTATTATGTAAAAGGCTTAAAAACCTACATAATTGTTTTATTGTTTCAATTATGACAAATCATAGTACTAAATTTGATAAATTGCAATTTAGGAGCTTTTGTGAACAACACGGAATGTCATATAACTTGTGGGGCCCGTTCACTTATCAGTCGAGTGAGATTGTTGAAAGAACGCATCGCAAGTTAAGAAAGATAGGTCGTGTTATGTTAGATGAGCAACATATTCCCCAAAAGTTATTGGTGTCATGCACAAGATATGGCAACATACATCTTTAATAGGGTTTATATTATAAAATTCAGTAATAAAACACCCGACGAAATCCTTAGAAATAGGAAGCCGTCATTACAGTACTTTAGGGTCATTAGTTGTAATGTATTTATACTTAACACTAAAGTGCATCTCACCAAGTTTGACCCAAAGTTATACGAAGGTGTGTTTTTATGATACTCTCAAACTAGTAAAGCAATGTATGCGCGAGGATTAACATCTTCTAAAATGGAAGATTCCCGGTCGCCGCCTCTACTTCACTTTTTCGGCTAAAACACCCTTTAAAATCGTATCTCTACCTTTAAACATTTGTTATTCCATCGATTATCTGTATTTGGGCCTGTCTTTGGTCTCCATTCGTGGATTCCCTTGGATATCCTATTCAGATTGTCGTTCAAGATACATCTGTTAATTGGTATGCAATCGGTTCTTTAGGTTGTGTATTCATAGAGGTGGCGTACTGTTACTTTTAGTATCTATACATTTAGGAAATCGTTTATAGGTTTATCATCACAGATGTTACCCTAACCCTATTTTTTTAGGGTTCTTTATTGTTTACTTTCTCTAGGGTTTCGTTGTGGTTTTTATTCGTCTATCCATGATGGTTATGGTCTATATTTGTGTGGATCGTGGTTTGGGGTGTGAATGGCTCGTTTCGGATTGCTTAAAACCTTTTTAGGGTTTTCTTGTATAGCCGCTGATTTGGTGTATGATCGGGTTCTTCATGGCTGCTTCTTCTGATCATCGTCATTGATCTCCTTGTGTTGCCGCACTGATATGTTTGAAACCCTAGTTTCAGGGTTTTGATTTTTGCAATACTAGGATCGAGTATAGTTATGATGGGTCTGAGCGCAGCTTACTCGCTTAAGGTTTCTGTGTGGATACTGTTTGAACATGGCTCATTTATGGTTCGTGATTATGTGGTGATGTTGTTTTGTGGTTTAAGAGAGAGGTGGAAGATTGAAGCCCTAATTTTGTTGCTAAGGTGATCATTGCATGTGGTTGTCACATGTCTGGATGATTTTCTTTGGGACATGCATGCGTTAACTTTAAACATGGGGCTCAGATTCGATGTTTAGGGTTTGTTCGTGGCTGCTAAAGGTACATATTAGTGGTGTATGTTTATTGGAAGTAGGATCTATGTCGGAGTATATTCAACCCACAGGTCCTTGTAACAATCCTATTCGAATATGTCTTACTAGGAAGACATATGAGTTATTGCTCATGTACGATGGGATTGTTATTGGTGCTCATGTAGTCAATCCATTGGCTACGATGGAAGTAGTATGCGAGCATTCTGTTAACACACTTAATTTTGGAGTTGTAATGATTCCACTGTTCCTCGTAACATCTCATAATCTAGTTTGTTGTCATGGATATATACTCAAGAATGACGTGGCTGTTACAAATGAAAGTGTAGTCATTTTGATGGCTACTATGGATTATGTGTGTTCGCGGGCCGCAAACACATTCTGTGGTTAATACATTGGGAGGTTGTACGTTTCCCAGTGTGTTGTTAAGTTAGGATAGTTTGGTCTTTCTTTTATCCTAGCTTATAGGTAGTGTGAAGAATTTTTTCTTCACTAGTAGTCATAAGAGTGGCATGTCACTTTTATGTTAGGTGTTGTTAGTTTCACTTAATGTGCATGTCGTTGCTCGTGTATCAGACTGTAATGTAGGACTTTACCTACATTCATTGTACTTAATTTTTTTAGTGTAATACAATTTACCGGGGAAACCCTTTACCCAAAAAAACTAGTAAAGCATACATAGTGCTTAACAAGGAAACAATGAAAATTGTGGAATCTCTCAATGTTACTTTTGATGAGAGTTTTCCAGAACCTAAGTCATCTCTTTTGGTAGAAGATGATAGGATCATTGAAATAGTAGTTCATAATCCGATTAGGTCTCCCTCATTAGAAGCTAATGCATCGGATCTGAATTATCCTAAGAGTCTAAAAGAAGCTAGAGGTCACCCAATAGAACAAGTAATTAGTAAGTTAAATGAGAAGACACTAAGGTCTAAGACAAAATAAGCTTAGGATTTTTGCATGACATTTTCCAAAGTCCAAATTGTACGAGTCTAGTTGAGGTTCTTCTTGGTTGACATGCACCAAAGGATACTGATTTGAGTATGTGAGGGGTCAAAAGTATGAGTAGAAGTCTAGAGGTCGTTTGCATACCTATTAGAGATATTTATGCTCTTAGAGATTATGTACTTATGTGCTATGAACAAGAATTTTGATCTACATCTTGTCAATATTGTGGTAATCATCGCCTCAAATATTTAAATGTGTAAAATCGACTTACTCGCAACATTGCATGCTCTATTCTCTATGATAGGCATGAAAGATTAAATAGACAAATTCATTGAGAAAATCACTTTGGATCACAACTCACCCTTGTGATGAAGACGTTGTATTTATGTCAACTTGTTCATTTTATGTGTTGATTGCATTCTATGTATATTATGGTAGAGAAGAAAAGAAATGAACTTTATGCAAACATACAAACTACTCATGTAGTTATAGAGAATTCTTTTGAAACTGAACTCGATATGGTATTGCATAACATACCAAAATACACAAATAATAAATATGATAATATAGTCTTCTCTTCCGAGAAACTATTGACTTAACTTACCATACCCTTTGGTAGTTAAAGATTATCATTACTGACACAACACATTGAACCATAATACCGAGATATTATACTTTGCAACAATTTATGCTTGTATAATGGAATATGAGTTCCTGTATGTGTAAAATATCCAAAGTGATTAAAATACACATCAAATTAGGTTTGATAACTTGGACTACTCATCCAAGCTCCAAAGTATTTTCCTTGTAACGCAATTAGAAAGCTATCATTATTGAAAATCCAAAATGATGATCAAATGTTCCTCACAACCAACTATATCAAGCATGGCTTGAAAAATCATTGTGCACGCATGCATAATTAAAGGAACTAACTTGTGTTACTTGATCATCTAATTTCAACTTAAAAACACCAACAAAGAATTGAGACTTCTGAAACTTAAAACAAAAGCAAGTTGTTTCAAATCAAGAGAAACAACAAACCAACAATGATATCATCAAACATTTAAAAGGAATATTACAAGCATTAACTTACCAAACTTTCAAGAATATCATGCTTGCTTTCATATAGATAGTTGCATGACATACTTGTGTGATTTTTGTAATAGATGATTATATACCACTCGTGAATGTTTGTATGTGATTATGTGACTCTTGCTACTTATGATTGAAATGGTATGATTATTAATTAATAGTATTTATGAATAAGTTAATTTATCATAAATTAAAGATACTTTATGATCACTTATCGTAATGATTAACTGATGATAGGCTAAATGCTATGTGTTTATATGCTTACTTGTTAGTGTTATTTAGTGATGATATGAAAAATATGCTTGCATGAAAAATATATTTTGATACTATATGATCACTAGTTAATGACGATATGTGTAATGTGCTTGCATGAGAAATATGTTTTGATAATATTTGCTTATATGCCTACTTTCCATGATGGTAGTTAATTTCATGTTTATTGCTAAGATGCTAATTGTTTGCACGTCTATAAAAGATAGTAGATCGTGAGGTCACAAATCTAACAAATTACCTTTAATTAGACTTTAGGTGCTCAATTGCATTTATTTGAATTCATACATTACCTACTTATGATAGTTCGTCAGACATGCATCTTCAAAAGTTAGGAAATATAATTTTTAGAATGAGGTCATTGAAGCAAATGTGTATGGTACACATCTTTATGTTTTTCTAGATTTAGGATAATATAGACATTTTAGATTGTGCTTGCTTTGGATGACACTACTCTCTTAAAGCTTGATTTATGCGTTTAGGAATTACGTGAAAGGCATGGAAGGGGTTATAATTAATTTGTTTCCAAAGATAAATAATATGTTGTAGTTTTTGAGGTCACCTTTACATCATATAGGTGTTAACTTTGAAAGGTTGTGTTAATCTTAGGGGAGAGTAATACACAGTGTCAATTACTCACTTAGGGATCCCCTTATGTCATAACTTTCCATTAGATAGTAACTTATGCTGAGAGCTTTTGGTTATTTATTAAAATTAAGATGTTGAGTGTGCTTGATTAGTATCTACTTGCGTAATCTGCCACTCATCTTTTGATGTAATTAAGATATCGTTAGAAATAAGAATCTATAACCTAGAGTTTTAAAAAGCCTTCTCACCTAAGGATCATATACGAGTTAAAAACTATACTCAAATTGTTGGTGCAAAATCGCATAAAACTTCTAAGCATAAATGCAATCAAAGTTACATTCATATCCTAGTAGGATTATGAGTAGATATAACACCCCGTGTTTTCAGGTTATTTTATGACGTCATTTATTCCACTATTTGTTTTTAGTCTCGTACGCCTTTCTTTTAGTTCTAATCGTTAAGTTAAATCGCGTAAACTAAAAATTGTCAATCAACGTAAACGGACATCAAACAATTAAATTTTTACGTCAAGCAAGTGTTAGATAATTATTTCGAGGGTAATTATTAACTTTGCATATTTTATTTTTATTGGTTACGTAAAGTGTTTACATTCGCGATAAAAATACATTTAGACATTCACAGAACCACCAAAACTTATCTACGCTTCAACAAATACCCATTTTTATACCCAATACCTAAAGTTTTATAAAACTTCACCTATGTTATTCATTGTAGCCGAATTATGTATATAAGCACCCAACTAGAACATACACTTTACAAGTATACTTATTATACTTAATCTATATATTTTATAACTTCAAGTAATGCAAGAATATCAACATAAAATATCAAAGATTGTCCTAGCCCTATCCCTACCCAAATTTTTGAATGCAATAAGCTCCCAAGGGGACATAGAGCACACATAAACTCTACTAGGACTTGTACAAACACTAGCACTTATCACACTTAGTACCATGACTAGTAAACTTGACCATTTTTCTCTTTAATTCCCTCCCCATGTTTTACTAATTCATGACTTTCCTAATAGTGTTATTGACTAGCTTGATGTATAAATACATGCATAACTAGAAGAGATATCACATACACTCATTTCCTTATGTGAAAACTCATACAAACTCTCTTTTGTTCCTCCCCTAGCCCACGGCTAAACAAAAACACACATAAACAATCCATACAATTTTATTTACCAAGTATTCAAGTATTCTAACATCATATCTAAGGTATTCTAAGGTGTATTAAAGGCTTGGTTTAGTGTTTAAAAGGGTTAATCAAGAAAAGTTCAAGATTAGGGTTTCTTTGGAAGTTAGGGTTTTCTAGTCTTGGAAGCTTGGGTTTTGATTCTAAACTAGGATTTAGAACTTGTTACTCTTCATCATACTTCATCTTAAGGTCATCTAAAAACCCTACACTCTTTACATTTATGATTTTATATGTATATGATGTTTATATAGTAAATCACCATCTAGTGAAAATATAAAAACAGGTACAATAATTTTTACACTTGATCATGGTGTTGATATACTTTGACTATGTTATATTGAATGTTAAGAACCTGTTGTAATGGATTATAACCCCATAAAAAAAAATTAGTATAATAACAAGTGATTGGTTAATATATAAAAAGTGCAAATAAATTAATAGTTTAAAAAGTTTACTTATTACAGTTACAAATGAATAAATGTACAGGACTTTTAACCTGGACAATGATGGGCCAAAGAAGACCTAAAGTATAATGATACTTGTGAAATAAAGTGTTGTAGAGGACATGTATCAAATTCACTGAAACTAAAACATATAAACAATATAAAATTAATTGTTTAAAAGTTACTTATTAAGTTTATAAATAAAGGAAATGCAAAGACATGTTATTCTTGGATAAAATTATTGGACAAATGTTAGAGGACTATAAATATACACAAGTTAGTGTATTAATCATGAGAAAAGACTTGGAATGATTTATTGGACATAAAACAAGTTTATATAATTAAATACATAAGTTATCAAAATTTTCTGTTTTAAATTCGAAAATAAAGTATTTATTCTATATTTTATTAAAATAGTATATGTCATGACGATCGTAGGCATATAGAGAACTCTAAAATCCAAGCTATAACGAAGAAGATACGCCATTTGCAAGTTTACGATAATAAATACTTTTATAAAAATAAATTACTATTCATTTCAGAAACTTTTTGGAAAATACTTTAGTTAGATAGAACTTTTAATTACGAAGACGTGCTCAAAAGAATCACTAAAATCGGAGTTAAAAATGAATAAGATATGACTTTTACGAGATTTCGATAATTAAATTTATAAAAATAATTTTATAAAGTGCATGAACAGTAAAAATCACTGTTCACCAGACAGTTAAAAATATTAAAATATAATATTTTGATATATCTTTTTTAATACGAAAGCGTGGACATAAAGAACATACAAAACGGGCTTAAAACGAGAAAGTTACGACATTTTTACTAAGGTAATATTTATAAACATTTTAACTTTATAAATATTAATTTTCAATTACAATTAGATGGTGATGAAACTATATAGAATTATATATGGTATTAGTTATTCAAAGTAGTTAGTACTTATACGACCTATAATTATTTAGGTTGCATTCGGACATTTACGTGACGCATTTTCATTCTGTGATTTACATTGTTGATTCATTTACTCAAGGTGAGTTCATAGCCTCACGTTTTACATTTATAATGCTTTACATGTTTTGGGGTGAGAAATATGCTTTGTTTTACCATTGGACACAAGTAGACATTTTTACATTATGATTACGTGTTTGCCTAAGTAGCAATAACCCACTGAGCCTATTATCATAAATTGTCAATTACTGAGTAAGCGCGAATGTTATAAATAGATATATTTGGGATTGACATCCCTGTTCGGGTGAGTAGCGCTCACTGTGCCGGTTTTCCGAACAACGAACAATGTAGGCAATTTATATTGCAATTCACACATGTCGAGCTTCAGTGTCATGAGCTTAGAGAAATGTAATTACATTTTTGTGATGTTTGCATTTGTTGCATTATCATACACTTGGGAAATCTTGTGGTCCTACATTATACATTTTACAAATCTATGAATTCACCAACATTATTGTTGACTTTTTAAAGCATTTTTCTCAGGAGGTCAATGAGGTACAAGACAAGAGATACATTGGTGGTTATATTGTGGAAGTCATGTGCATTAAAGATTTGGTTGCATTACATTTTGGGAAAATATTTGTTATGTGCTAGAATCTTTATCTTTTAAACAATTAACAAGTGAAGCTATGGGCTTTTGTAACAAACAATTTGTTTAAATCCAATGTATCAGTTTTACGACTCTTTTTAAGGTCGTTCTTATATATATCTTGTGCTATTTATTTATGAAGTAACACTCTCAGACCCATATTCCACTACGACCCAATTTGGAGGTGTTATAGTAGACGTCACGAATTATGATTAGGCACATGCACAATTAAATGTAATTTCATATCTATCACATTTTGCCTTGAACATCTAAGTCTAGCTTTACACTCCTAAAGTTCTTGTATGTGAAACTATGTGCTCTAATTTGAATATGTATTATGCTTACTTGAGTATGTTATATTGATGCATGATTGATAAATTTTCCTTATGATGATGTTATGCATGTGATTTCTTGATTTTATCAACATTTGGTTATGTATGATATGATGTTATGCGTGAAATAATCCATGTTTTCAAGTCTCTAAATGGTAAGCTAACCCATGTTGGACTTGCACATGTGTATATGTTTGTTGCTTGTGTTGTCTTGTGTTTGCTTGTTGCTAGATGTAGCCAAGAACACTTTGAAGGTGATGCTCTTCACCCATGGATCCCTGCCTTGGAACAAGGGGCGCACCGATCTAGGGGGAGCACGTACAATGGTATCTATTCTCTCTTTTACAAAGATATCAACCTTCCATTAAAAGACCAAGAGCCCGCCTTTTTTATTTGACAAATGGCGGAGAAGGAAAGCAAAGCAAGAAGATGCGTCAGCTTATGATCGGGAAAAAGCAAGCAATTACGGAAGCAAAGAGCTATAGCATACATGGGAGTAGAAAAGCTGTGTAAGACTCATAAAGTGAAAACCATTAACGAGGTGTCATTTTATACGCTTTTTAGGGGTCATTTAACCCCCTAAATCATGTTATTATGCCCAATTTATGTACTTAAACGTTTGTTTTTTAGTTTTTAGCATTTGGATGGCTTTTGGAGGAAATACACGTGACTTGGGCTCAATTAGAGAAGAAACGGACAAGACTACGACTCTACACCAACTTTTTTGAAGAAATTACGTACAATGTCTAGAGACGGCGTTAAAACATATAAGAGATGGCGTCAGAGAAACTCAAGACGACGTTAGATCGTAACCGCCTCAAAAGAAACCCTAGAAGATTCGGCAAAGCGACGGCGTCCAAAATCCTACAACACCGTCGCGACCACTTTTCCTATATATACCAACTCGTTTTAGGGTTTTTAGTGTGTAATTTTTAGGAGACGAACCCTAACTTTAATAGTTTGAGTGTAGTAGCTTTTAGGCTGTTTTTAGGGCCTCGAAACCCTATTGTATCAGCCTTTAGTCCATGATTTAATCAAGTGAAGTTCATCTATCTTTAACCAATTAATATATCTATGTGTGTTGTGATTGATTATTTTTCTTCTTCTTTATTTAACATGCTAGGCTAGATTCCTTAGTATTTACTTATGATTGCAAGAAACTTAATATGTAGATCCTTATTATGTTGCTTCTTGTAATGAATGTATGCGTTAGGCTTTAGAAAACTAGCCTTACGATATTAAATTGGCATAGTCATCTAGGGAAACGCGAGTGTGTAGAAAGGATACCATCAGGTAAGAGTCTTCATACTACCTTACCCCTAATATGGTTGATCCCTCTTAAATATTTTAATTGCATTTAATGTACTCTTAGGGGCCTTGTAATAGTCTTTATACTACCATACTTGTGCGTTGCTGGTATGTGCTTGAATACACATACCATTTTCCATTAAAATCATACTTAAATGACCAAAAACGTACCAAAAATACATTGTATTTGTATGTTTTTATTTGTATTGTGCAGGTAACGGATATCCGATAAAAGGACGAAAAATCAAGCCAAAACGGACAAAACCGAGCACGAGAATGAAAAGAGCGCGAAGTCAAAGTCAACCTCAGGACACGGCATTGGAACGAGCATCGAAAAAAAAACTGAACCGAAACCAACAAAAAAAAAAAAGTCAAAATGAGCCAACAAACCATTTTGCTGGGCGGTCAGGCCCTCTATATCCTAAAACCATTAAACCTTCTTAACAAAGCCCAAATAACTTTTTTATTTATAAAAGGCCCAACTCCCTTTTAAATAACATGGCCCAAAATGTAAACTAGCCACCTACAATTCAAAACACGTACCATACCTGGAACATTTAATCCTTAAAACTTTTGCACCGTTAGTCCAAAAGGACTAATGGTGCCACTCCTTAACCAAAACAAGGGCTAACGACAGTTAGTTTTCTAACCTTTTTACCCCTAAACCCCAATACCTTTTTCACCACTCATCCTCACCCCCTTATAATCCCGTAACCCACAAACCCAGTTAAACATACCAATTCCCTTTCCCGCCAAAACCCAAAACCTACTATTCATCATCCCTGTCCCTTTCATACCCTGCAACAAAACACAAAAAACGTCACTATACATCAAAACCTACTCCACAAAACCCCAAATGCCACCTTGGCAATCCCTAATATCCCTATTCGTCAAGAGACAATGACAAAAAAATGAAGGGTTGTGATCAAGGACTTAGAGGGCAAGACAAATGAAGGGTTAAGATGATGACTTTGAAGTCTCTCTCACAAGAAACACAATAAGCACACATGTGCATTGCAATTTTTATAAATATGGCTTATCTTCAGTTAGTAAAAAAGGTAACTTAGGAGTAGTATAATTTACCTTTTAATGTTTATTATTTTATGTTTTTTTAAATTTTGTCTTTACATTTCAAAGCATTGTAATCCTTTAAAGTTTAATGAAATTTTCAGTTTTTATCTGTTCTTTAAATCCTTTATGCATTTAAACTTATTCTGTTTTCAAACCTATTTTTTACAAGCTCTTAAAAGCTCTCTTTTAAGCCTGCAATCCTTTCTTAAGCTTTATCAAAAGCTTAAGCTTATTTTCTGTGTTAAAGTTTTTTTTTAATAAAAGATTTTGGTTTTAAGCTTAATGGAGCATGGTATGTACTGGATGGCCATGGGTTAGAACCTAATGGGAGGTGTTATGATGATGGTTTGGTAGTGTTTATTCAATCCTACAGCTTAGACCACTTGTAAGTTTAAGTTTTCTCATTTTCTAGCTTTGTTACTTTTAAATTATGTTCTAGCTTAATTATGCTTGAAAGTTGTTGTTCCTTGCTTATTTGTACTTAGTTGATCTTAGTTTTAATCTGTTTTTAGTTTTTATAAATTTTCTATGTCTTATTTAGTGTAAAAAATGGATTTTACAAAGTTAAAGGGGTGTTTGGGTTAACTGCCAAAATGGGTCAAATTTGGCTGAAAATGGTTTTTGGCTCATAAGCTAGTTTTAACAAGTTTTAACTTAGTCCTTAAGTCTGTTTTATAAATTTTTAAGTTTTGAAAATCTTTTCCCAAGTTAATAGAATGCATGCTTTAAATTTGTGTTTATGTTGCCTCATGGTTTAGTTTATCTGATTTAATTTTGATTTAGCAAGTATTAGAGTGTTTTTATACCTGTTTTAGGATTAGGAATGCAGTAGAATAGGAGTTATTAAGTGTGCAATTGTATTTGTGGTTTGGTTGCAATTTGTCATAGTTTCTTAATTTCATTTTCTGAGTCAAAAGTCCTTTTTTATTTTTAAAATTAGGTTAGTTAAAATGGTTTTTAATCTCTGAAATTAAGAGCATAAGCTCATTGATAGGTAAACTTAATCTGTCTTAGCTTATTTCACCTTTTAGTCATCTTTTTCTAGCTTAATTTAGGCCTGCAAAAAAACCTTTTGTCTTTTAAAAAGAAAACCAAATCAGCATGCACTGAGTGTAGTCAGCCCTTTTATCTTAGCTTTTTCATGGCTTAAATGATGTTCAAAATGCTTTTTAAATATTGATTATTGAAGCTTATTGGATAAGCTTTTCATTTGTATAGGCCATTAAGCCATAAGGATCCATTAGAGAGCTTAAAATTAAGCTTAAAAGTTCCTTTGTGGTTGTTTGGTATTTAGTTTTAAGAAATAAGCTCATTTGCTGTTATGGGCTTATTGGCTTATTAGAATTGCCTTAGTTAAGTTTAAAATTGCTTATTAGGATAGTCTTAATCCATTTTTGCTTATTTATCTTGTCTTAGAGCTTATTTAAGCTTATTTAGCTTTTTAGCTTAGAAATTTAGAGGGGATGTATAGCTGGTCGGGGGTTCGAGTCTTGCTCACCCGGACCAAGTGTCTTCCCCTTTTTTTTTTTCGAAAACTCAAAGAAGCAAAGTTGTTAAGCTCGTGGGGCTTAACAACTTTGTCTTCTAGAGCTTTTTATGAAAAGCAAAGAATAAGCTTAAAAATAAGCTCAAACTTGACAGAAATGCTTAAATGGCTAAAATAAGCATGTTAATTGATAAGTCTTATTTTGGAACTTAGGTTCGAAATTAAGCTAAGATAAAAATCAAATAAGGGAACGGTACTTCTAAAACTAACATAAATAAGCTAAAAAGAGAAGGAAAAGCTATACTAAATAAGCTGTGGGAAGCTTATTATGACAGAAAAGCTTAAAATGAGCTTAAAAGGCTAAAATGCTTAAGACTTGAACAAATAAGCTAGAAAAAGGAACATTGGCAAACTCAGCTTATTGCTCAAACCAAATAAGCTATAAGGAACACAAATGAGCTTATGAAGTACTCAATAAGCAAGAGGTGGCTTAACATCCACTCAGTTATAATAAGGAGTTAGTTATGTTGGTGAATTGTGGTCGGCCAAACAAGAGCTTTATAAGCTAAAATAAAGGGAAATAAGCAAAACTTAAATATCATAACCCTAACCTAAAAAAGTATTAGGAAAAAATTTGAGCTTATGGATATAAGCTGAATATGCTAAATCCAAATTAAGCAATCCCCTCAGGCACTATACTTAATGCTAAAAAAACGTCAAACGGGCATGTTTGGCTTAAGAATAACGCCACTCAAAAATTAAGCTCTCAGGTCTGGAAACTTTGGGGCTTATACAGAGGGGCCTATAAGCTTTTAAAATAAGCCAAAGACTTGGGCTTTAGAGCTCTTAATGGCTGAGATAAATAAGCCTTATGTCTCCAATTATTGCACCCAGGGAGAGATTTAACGCAAATTAAGGGTTATTTGAAGCTTATTTTAGCTGTCAAATATGCTCTAAAAATCATCAAATAAGTTAAATACAGATTGAGTACCATATGACAGAGGGTTTGTGCACAATTTTTAGCCTCTAAAAAATCATTAAAAACCTGCTGATTTTGTTAAATGAAAAAGGATCTTTGGGTTTTTAGAAACTGTGACCAAAATGGCTTGGTGGTTTTTGACTCACAAAGTCAAAAGACCAAAAGCTTTTTGGCAGTCTTTTAGGGACACTCAAACACAACTTTTTGATGCACAAACTCAAACCTACAAGTGCTTAATCAAATAAAGACACTTGTGCGCGCGCCTTAAAACCTCACAGTTATGAAGTAGGATTTAAAACTTTGGACAACATTTAAAGATGAAATACTTTTAAAACAGCATCTATGAGCTTAATCAACTTAAGCTAAAACCACCATCATGGCCATAACCATGCCAATAATTGCTTTTTCCTGTATATTTAGAAAACCCAATCAAATCTTTTTTATTCAAACATCAAATATCAAACCGACTCTCGACTTTCCATTGTATACCTCGTTGGGAAGAACGACCCGGGTGATCACTTGCCCGGAATCATTTATATCATACCTGTGAGTTTGTTGACCTTTTTCCTAAAGGGTTGACTAGGTTGACTTGCGGGGATTTTATATTTGATATTTTATTATACTATTTGATATATAATGATCCCTAAAAATGTGGTTATCAGTTGCCTTAACGAATATTACATAGATGACGGGTTCGTGTAATTCGTTCATAACTTAGAAAATACTTACACAGATCATTGCAAGAGTGACAAAGCGACATAATTTAGAGAAGCATAATAAGGAGTAATGCATGATTGAGTAAATACGTTCGTTTACCATATAATTATCACCAGTAGTTTAGATTTAATTATTAGTTTAATTAGTTAAAAACCAACCAACCTCTCAAACCATGATATTTACTTGCTTTAGAACGATAACAACCCCCGAGTGTTGCCTATACTACACTGCAACGATTAGGTTGCTATGCCTAGGGGGATTGTAAAAACGTCTTGTGTAGTTCTTTGAAACCGCACATCAAGTTTTTGGCGCCGTTGTCGGGGAATAGTTAGGTTTCGAATCTTATCTAGCTTAGGTCTACTCTCTTGATTCCTATCAAGTGAGACTTTAATTTCTGTTAATTAGCTCTCTTGTAGTCTATCTCTTCTTTGTTTTGTAACCACCATTTGACTATTCCTTTCTTCGCTATGGAGAACGCGAATCCAACACCAACCTTAGACACACATGTCCTACTAACCACGCTACGCGTAAAAGTTATTCAAGAGCTCGATGAGCTACAAGCAATTTTGGCCTACATCGATTCTCTCCTTAAGAATATTGAGCACCTTCTTAATGGCTTCGAAAACCCACCCAATGAAATTGATATGGATGACCTTGAGCCCATTGATGAATCAGTAGATACACCCCTTGTTTTTCCTTTTCTAGACTTAGATGATGATTCTGATGATGGTGAAGCTCTTAATGAGTTAGAAGAATATGTGAATGCAGGGAAGTTATGCCGTAAAAAGGTAATTAACGGCATTGATGGGGATGACTTAGCATTCCCGTGTATGATTGGTTTTAGGAAGTTCGTTGCCTATTTTGACCCCTTTTTGCCGATGAACATTATCACGCGTAAAGATTATAACACCATAATGGTAGAAGGACTCAAAAGCATGGGAAGAAACTTAGTCGCCATAGTTAGGGATGTTTATGAATTTTTTGGAAGTTTTACCTATGTGACCGAGTTTGTAGTACTAGAGGATATAGGAGAGTTCATTATAAGTGATATGGCGGAGGTTGTGATGGCCATACCCTTTAGAAATGTAACTCAAATTGAATATGACTATGTTAACGGGTTAGTTTCATTCACTTGGATCCTTGATAAATTATTGGTTTTCAGTTTGCAAAGCACTTAATAATAGGTTTTAAAAATTAGGGGTATGCGTCATGGAGTAGGATTCCACTCATTCATGTACTAAGCAAAATAGATTTAATAAACGGATTCAAGTCTTACCCATTGTAGATGAATATGTTGATGTAACAAGAATGTTAAACCTAGGTCCCGAATACCAAGTAGATGATAGTATGAAAGAGTGGCTCATCCGTGGGCATGTGAGCCTGCACGAAGTCACGTAAGGACGTGTGACTCCGAGTCTAGCTAAAATACTCGTTAAATAAACAAAAGCGCTTTTTCGAAGGCAACCCAATATTTTAATTTCCCGCATTTAGGAGTGTCTTGTATGTTTTAATTCTATTTCATTTATTTTTATATGTTTGAATTATTTCTTGATCATGCTTTGTTTTGTTTTTAACCTCGTCTTAATTGCAATCAAAGGTATTTTATTAAAATTGTTAAGAGAAAATTCTGGTTTATAAGAACCAATTCAAACATGGTAAATGAATTGTTTAGATTAATTCGCGTCAATTTCGAGTCATATGATTGTGATAATTAATCTGAGGTTTTATGCAGTTTTTTCTACAGGAATAACTAATTGAATTGTGTGCATAAAATTTTTCCAGGAAAAAGAATGTGAAATTTTCACACTGCCTAGAGACGGCGTCAGGTTTTTACTAACGGCGTCGCGCCTCCAGACTTGTGAAAATTCGAGATTTTTATTATTTTAAAAAAATTAATTTTGTATAATTTTCAAAATTTGTAATTTTCTTAAAAATACATATGAGAAACCTTGAGGTACATTAGCACATTCATCCTATCTTTACTGCTTTTATGAGTCAATCCTAAAATTTTCGTTGTATATATCATTATCTCGCCGATTTTATGCCAGGTGTAGTTGTCTTTGTCTTTGATTTACAGGTTATATTTGATAAAGAAACCCTGGAAAGTTTTAAGTAATTAAGAGGTCCGACTTCTTGGATGACACCATTTAGATCAGTTAATCATATGTTTCTTCTCAACTATTGAGCAAACCAGGGGAATACTAGTTTCTCTTGACTTTTTTCATTTCCCTTTATTCGTTTTACGGGTACTTTTAAAAAAATCATTGGGGTATGTTAATTCTTTAAGGGTTTCTATGGAGGAAAATAAGCACTTTAGAAACTACTTCCTTCAATTTGCTCACCATTGCTTGTTTCTTAAAATGATAAGTAATATATCAAAACATAGCATAGACGGTAATTTTAGCAAAAAATTTTATGACACATATCGACAAAAACCGAGTATTAATCGCGTCTCATGGATAGGAATTTGTATGACTAGCACAAAAACCCTCAAATTCCACCTCAAAAATGTGAGGTTCTCCTTTAGATCTTTAGTAATTCAGGTATCCATTTTTTACTCCTAAGATAATTTTACCTTTAGCTTTCTCGAGTTAAGGATCGAGCAATCATGTGTATCTATTTCATCGTTATAGATGTGTATATGTGGTTTAGTCACCTTTTTTGGAGCATCGATATCAGTTTAAAATTATCTGAGTGTATTGGTAGTGTATTAAATTTTAGAACTTGTTTTTGTGATGCATCTCGAGACCGCATAGTGATAGAGGCATAGGATGAACCAGTTTTAAAACTGTATTTTTTATTATGGTCACCTTTGATCATTATACATATCCCACACCTTGCATATGCAATCATTTTAAAGAAGGATACCCCTCAGTACACCCTCCGAGCCTATCCTTTTCAAGGTCTTGTAAATTCTCTGCGTGACTCCTATTTTTAATGAAGGGCATTGTTAAAACCCTGATCCATTTTGTTACACATAAATCGCCTTTTGGTCTACCTTGTATGTACTCGCCTTTTAGTACATTATTGTAATAACCCAATTAAATTATTACAGGATAGTCATAGTTGCGAAGTCGAGGTCATTTTATCCTTGTTATTAATTTATGGGTACGATTAGGAAATCATGGTAGTTTTTTTCCTACGAGGAATTGGGGAAGAAGTCATCGATTTACCCCCATTAGAGCGCGATTAAGCACATGTTTGTTGATCTTTCAATTCGGATCTTTAAAGCTTAGTATTTTATATGAGTTAGCAAAAACTCAAGTGTATGGGTGTGTTATAAACCCTAAGTTATGTATTATGTTTAATCCAAAAAAGAGGGGAAAATAGAAAGAAAAAGAAAGAGATTGATGTAGGTTTGTATTTTAGTTCGTTATCTATTCCGTGTTTGTTTTTATTATTAGAACCTGTCAGCCCCCCAACCCCCACTAAACCCCAATATTATAGCAGCACTCAACCCCACCTATCCAGCTGTCGATGTCTTATCCTTTTAGCAAACGTCTCAGCATGTATTCTTGTAGTTAAGTGTAACTCTATCACTGCCCCCATGTGTTTACAACCCGTTGTTGTTGTTGTTTACACCTACCCCTACACAGATCAACCCTTTATAAGTCCTCTTTGATAGTAATTTATTAGTACTTGTGCCCTTAGCGGGTGGAAGGTTTGGATCCTTTATTAAGCCTATGGTAATTTGTATGCTATGACAGGTTAATAAGTGTTATTTTCCTGTTTCCCACATTGTTATAATTCATTATACACCCAAGAGAAAGAGAGAATCCAAACACTTATTTGAGGTGCTAGTATATAAATTACGTGCTTTTAATTACGTAGTCTAGAAGGGTATGTCTAAACGGCATTTTGAATAGTAGGGTAAATGCCCCTTATTTGGTATTGTCTAAGTAGTAAATCCATTTGCTTGAGGGAAAGCAAAATCCCAACGTGTGGGAGGGTATTTGATGAGGTGTTTTTATCCGTTTTTGGGGTCTCATTTAAACCTACTAAATCATGGTTTTTTGCCCAATTTATGTAACTTAAAACATTTATTTTGTGTTTTTAGCTTTGATGCTTTTAGAGGAAAACACAACGTTGGGCTTGGGCTCAATTAGAGATGAAACAGACAAGACTACAACACCACACCAACTCTTTTGAAGAAATTGCGTACAGTGTCAGGAGGCGACGTCACCATCATTTGCGACGGCATCAGAACATACAAGATGACAGCGTCAGAGATACTCAAGACGACGTCAAATCATATCAGCCTCAATAGAAACCCTAGAAGATACGGCATAGCAGACGGCGTCAGAAATTCTTGCGACGCATCAAGCGCCTATTTTCCTATATTATACATCTGTTTTGGGTTTTTAGTGTGTAACTTTTGGGAGACGAACCCTAACTTTAATAGTTTGAGTGTAGTAGCTTTTAGGTTGTTTTAAGGTCTCAAAACCCTATTGTATCAGCCTTTATTCATGATTTAATCAAGTGAAGTTCATTTATCTTTAATCACTTAATATGTCTATGTGTTTTATGATTGATTCTTGTTCTTATTCTTTATTTAACATGCTAGGCTAGATCCTTTAGTATTACTTATGATTGCATAAAACTTAATACGTAGATCCTTATTATATTGCCTTTTGTGATGGAGTATCGTGTTAGCTTTAGAATAACTAGCCATAAAATATTAAATTAGGATAGACGTCTAGGGAAAAGCGAGTAGTGTGTAGAAAGGCTTAGACCTCTGTTAGATTCTGTTCGAGCCTTCCCAACCTATTCCCCTAAAGAACAATAACAACCATTGAGTCTTGCTTATACTACACTGCAACGTTTAGGTGCACTGCCTAGGGGATTGTAAAACTTCCTGTGAAGTCCTTGCAAACTGCACATCAAGTTTTTGGCGCCGCTGTCGGGGAATAGTTAGGTTTCGAATCTTGTTTAACTTAGGTCTACTCGCTTGATTCTTATCAAGTGAGATTTTAATTTTAGTAAATTAGATTTCTTGTAGTCTATCTTTTCTTTGTGTTATTTGTTTCGTAATTTTTTCATTGACCTCCATGAGAGACGAAAATCCTATCCGTACTCTTGGAAATTTCTCCAAACCTAGCCACGAGGGCTATCGAGACCCCATTGAGCTCCTTGTAGGAACAATGTGGTGCCTCTGCGATCCGACACCATTCGGTTAGTTCAAAACGGATGCTCATTCCACGGACTTCGGTCCCAGGATCCAAACCAACATCTCAAGGATTTCTTAAAACTTGTGGACTTACTTGACCTTGATGTTGCAAATAGGCAAAGAACGCGCTTGCGTTTATTTCAATTTTACCTTCGCGGTCAAGCTATAAATTGGCTTGAACGTCTTCCAGTTGGATCCATCTCCACATTGGAGGATCTTACTACTCGTTTCCTTGCTCAATTCTTTCCACCGAGAAGGACTGCAAAATCCCGTAATGACATCCTGATGTTCCAACAACATCAAGGAGAGTCTCTTTCTCAAGCATGGACTCGTTTCAAGGACTTACCCCAAAAAGTCCCTCATCATGGCATCGATCTTTGTCTTCAAGTCCAAATATTTTATGACTATGTCAATCCCGTCACAAGGCGAACCATCGATCAGTCGGCCGGTGGTAAACTTCGTGATAGAAACGCCAAAGAATCATGGGCACTATTAGAGGACCTAGCACTCTATGACATCGAAAGTTGGAATGACCTAAGGGACTTCGCTAAACTGGTCAAGGAAATCTCTTTGCTTCAAGATGTCTTGAGTACATCCGGCCGTCATCTCATTAAGCTCAAAAATCAAGTCCAACGCTTGATGGAAGCTCATCTTGCTCATAAACAACCTATTCAAGTGAACAAAATCACTTCTTCTTGTGAAATCTGCAGTGGTCCCCAAGACACTCAATACTGCATGGAAAATCCCGAGCAAGATTTTATTGATTAGGCGTTCTTGCGTACCGATGAAGCGGGAGGCAAGTGGTACACTTTGAAACCCGAGCAAAAAAATCTTGGTGACACCTATAATCCGTCATGGAAAAGTCACCCAAACCTCATTTGGAGACAACCCCAAAATTCTTAAAATAATTTTTCAAACCCACCTAATCATTTTCAACCAAACAGTTCGTTCCCGAACCGCTCCTTCAATAATAATCCTCAAAATTTCAAAAATCAACCAAATCTAGAAGGATTAGTGTCTAACTTCATGGCATCTCAAGACGCTAGATTTTCTAAGTTTGAAACCGATTTCAAACAACAACAAAGCGAGATGACCAATAAAATAAACACAAACTTGAAGGCCATCACTGATCGAATAACAGGAATACTCCCAAGTGACACGGTTAAGAACCCAAAACTGAATGTTAATTCTACCTCTCTAGTTTTGTCTTCTCATTCTTACCTAACGAAAGACCCCCAATGCTCAACCCGTATCCACAGTTTGATCAATGCTATCACAATATGTTCCGAGCATCCAAACAAATCCCGCGATAACAAGCCAGGACAGAATAGAGTCGCGAAGACAGGCACTAAAGACGAAGATCATCACACAATGGTCGAAGTTGAGATAGAACAAAAGAACTCAGAAGAAGAAGAGCGAGAGGAGAAGGGTAAACCCGAAAACATCAACATCAACCCACCCTCACCACCTGATCCATCAATTTCATTCATCACATAAAAAGTTCGTAAACTTAATTTGTTCCTTAAGTCTTTCAGCTTGGTTCCCCAATCATCCGACATAAAATTTGTTTGCATAAAAGAGGATGATGGAGACATAATGTTTATTGAAATAATAAAAAAAGTATGATTATTCTCGCGAAGAAGAACTTGAATGGGATGAAAATACAATTACATGAGGGTTGGAAGTAGAATACTTTGACATATTTCTAACTAGGAGCGAACTAGCATACCATAAGTACCTAATGAGTGGCCCAATTCCATCCCTGTTTTTAAGGAACCACATCATTATAGGAGGATGTCCATCAAACCTGAAAATACCATGCAACATAGGACATGTGCATGTGGAAAAAGCCTACGTAGATCTTACCTCCTCTCTGAACATCATGACCCGAATGCTGTATAATTGGATCATGAGAAGAAAACTTGAGCCTATGAAAGATCCAAATAGAGGGATAAGAAATTGCACAGGAAGATTTAAGAGAATGCATATCTTCGTAGGAAACTTTACTTATGTTTCAGACTTCATAATTGTTGAGGATATTAGTTCAATCATAGACCCTAGGTTATCACAAGTAGTACTAGGGAAGCCTTTTGTAGAAGTATCCAATATGACTCATGACCTATCATTAGGAGTGGTGAAGTTCAGCAACGGAACCAATGAGATTGCCTATAAGATGCCCCATAAGATAGAGAAATATAATTCATTATCTGATTTGGAAAAAGAGCACACGAAGTCAGTCTACCTTAGGAACGAGGAGGATAAGAGAAGAGGAGTAGATTATGTAATGAACAAGATATTAGGGTTCTATAAGGAGTGTTTAGAGCTTGGACCCGAATACTTGACTGGACTTGAAGATGAAGGAGGAGTCACGTAAGGACGTGTGACTCCGAGTCTAGCTAAAAGACTCTCTAATAAACAAAAGCGTTTTTTGGGAGACAGCCCAATATTTTAGTTTCCCGCATTTAGGAGTGTCTTGTGTGTTTTAATTCTATTTCATTTATTTTTATATGTTTGAATTACTTCTTGATCATGCTTTGTTTTGTTTTTAACCTCGTCTTAATTACAATCAAAGGTAATTTCATTAAAATTGTTAAGAGAAAAAACCAGTTTATAAGAACCAATTCGGACATGTTAAATGAATTGTTTAGATTAATTCGCATCAGTTTCGAGTCATATGATTGTGATAATTAATCTCAGATTTTATGCAGTATTTTCTACAAGAAATAACTAATAGAATTGCGTGCAGAAATTTTTTCCAAGGAAACGAATGTGAAATTTTCACAGTGCCTGGAGACGGCGTCAGGATTTTTCCTGAAGGCGTCGACCCTCCAGACTTGTGAAAATTCGAATTTTTTATTATTTTTGAAAAATTAATTTTGTATAATTTCCAAAATTTGTAATTTTCTTAAAAACCTACAGAAACCTTGATTACATTAGCACATTCATCCTATCTTTACTACTTTTATAGAGTCAACCCTAAAAGTTTCGTTGTATATATCATTATCCCGCCGATTTTACGCTAGGTGTAGTTGTCTTTGTCTTTGATTTACAGGTTATATTTGATAAGAAGAAACCCGAAAGTTGTTAGGAGTTTCAGGAGGACGACTCTTAGATGACGATTTAGCCAGTTATCATATGTTTCTTCTCCACTATTGAGCAACACAGGGGAGTACGAGTTTCTCTCAATTTTTTTTTCTTTTCCCTTTATTTGTTTTACGGGTACTTTTAAGAACATTGGGGACAATGTTCATCTTAAGTATAGGGGAAATAAGCTAGAAACTATTCCTTCAATTGCCATTTGATTGTTTCTTAAAACGATGAGTAATATATCAAAACATAGCATAAACGGTAATTTTAACAAAAATTTAAAATTTTAATGACACATACCGACGAAAACAGAGTATTAATCGCATCTCATGGATAGGAATTTGTATGACTAGCACAAAAACCCTCAAATTCCACCCTAAAAATGTGAGGATCGCCCTTTAGATCTTTAGGAATTCGGGTATCCATTTTTTATACCTAAGATAATTTTACCTTTAGCTTTCTCAAGTTAAGGATCGAGAAATCATGTGTATTTATTCCATCGTTATAGATGTGTATATATGGTTTTGTCACCTTTTCTGGAGCATTGGTGTCGGTTTAAAATTATATGAGTGTACCAATAGTGTATTAAATTCTAGAACTTGTTTTGTGATGCATCTCGAGACCGCATAGTGAGAATTAGGATTTGCTAAATGATAAGAGGCACTAGGATTAACCCATGTTTTAAACCTTTATTTGTTATTATGGCCACCTCGATCATATAATTATCCCACACCCTTGCCATACACTCATTTATAGTACAGGCGACCTCTAATACACCCTTCCGAGCCTATCATTTTCACGGTTCTCGTAAATTTCTGGTGGACTCCAGATTTTTAATAAAGAGCGTTGTTAAACCCTTAACCAATTGTTACACCCAAATCGCCTTAGCCTACCTTGTATGTACTCGTTTTTAGTACATTATTGTAAATCCAGTTAATTATTACAGGAGTACATAGTTGCTAAGTCAAGTCATTTATCCTTGTAAATACAATTTTGAGACGATTGGGAATCATGGTAGGTTTTATCCTATGAAGAATTGGGGAAGAGGTCGTTAGCTTAATAAATTGTAATGAGTTAGCAAAAATTCAAGTGTAGGGGTGTGTTATAAACCCCAAGTTATGTATTATGTTTATTCAAAAAAAATCAAAGAAAAATAAAAAAGAAAAGGAAAGAGATTGATGTAGAGTTTGTATTTTAATTCGTTATCTTATCCGTAGAGCAGTCGAGTCCTGGCTTAGCAACGCCTCAGCATGTACTCTTGTAGTTAATTAACTTATCACCGCCCATGTGTAAACCATCTGTTGCTGATGTTGTTTAACCTACACCTTACACATCACAACCCTTTAAAATCTCTCTTTGATAGTAATTTCTAGTACTTGCGCCTAGCGGTGGAGGTTTGATCCTTTACCAATCCTATAGTAATTTGTATGCTACGATAGGTAATGAGTGTTATTTTCCCGTTTCCCACATTGTCATAATTCATTATACACGCGAGAGAAAGAGATAATCTAAACACTTATGTGAGGTGCTAGTATATGAATTTCATGCTTTTTATTACGAGGTCTAGAAGGTTGTGTCGTAAACTGCTTTTGAATAGTAGGTTAAATGCCCTCAATATTGCTATTGTCTAGGTAGAAAAGCTTATTTGCTTGAGGACAATTAAATCCTAAGTGTATGGGTATTTGATGTGGTGTCATTTTATATGCTTTTACGGGTCATTTAACCCCCTAAATCATGCTATTATGCCAAATTTATGTACTTAAAAATTTGTTTTTGCGTTATTAGCATTTGGATGGCTTTTAGAAGAAATACACATGACTTGGGCTCTTTCAAAGAAGAAACAGACAAAACTACGACTCTACACCAACTCTTTTAAAGAAATAGCGTACAATGTCTTGAGACGGCGTCGCCATCCTTTGCGACGACGTCAGAATATACAAGAGATGGCGTCAGAGACACTCAAGACGGCGTCAGATCATAACCGCCTCAAAAGAAACCCTAGAAGATTTGGCGAAGCGACGACGTCAGAAATCCTGCGACGTCGTCGCGGCCTATTTTCCTATATATACCAACTCGTTTTAGGGTTTTTAGTGTGTAATTTTTAGGAGACGAACCCTAACTTTAATAGTTTGACTATAGCAGCTTTTAGGGGCTCAAAACCCTATTCTATCAGTCTTTAATCCATGATTTAATCAAGTGAAGTTCATTTATCTTTAATCACTTAATATGTCTATGTGTTTTGTGATTGATTCTTGTTCTTCTTCTTTATTTAACATGCTAGGCTAGATCCCTTAGTATTTACTTATGATTTCATGAAACTTAATATGTAGATCCTTATTATGTTGCTTCTTGTAATGGATGTGCGCGTTAGGCTTTGGAAAACTAGCCATAAGATATTAAATTGGCATAGTCGTCTAGGGAAACGCGAGTGTGTAAAAAGGATACCATCGGTAACAGTCTTCATACTACCTTACCCCTAATATGGTTGATCCCTCTTAAGTGTTTTAATCGCATGTAATGTACTCTTAGGGGCCTTGTAATAGTCTTCATACTACCTTACTTGTGTGTTGCCTTAACGGAATATTACATAGACGGTGGGTTCTTGTAATTCGTTCATGACTTAGGAAATACTTACACAGATCATTGCAAGAGTGACAAAGCAACATAATTTAGAGAAGCATAATAAGGAGTAATGCATGATTAAGTAAATACTTTTACCATATATTTATCACCAGTAGTTTAGATTTAATTATTAGTTTAACTAGTTAAAAACCATCCAACCTCTCAAACCATGATATTTACTTGCTTTTATAAAAACATAAAAACATAAAATCAAAAAAATAATATCCTCTCAACCCCTTAGACCTCTGTTAGATTATGTTCGAGTCTTCCCAACCTATTCCCCAAGAGAATGATAACAACCCCCGATTCTTGCTTATACTACACTGCAACGATTAGGTGCACTGCCTAGGGGATTGTAAAACTTCCGGTGAAGTCCTTACAAACCGCACATCAATAATGTTCAAGCTTCACCAAATTACAAGGCCAAGATCAAGACACGAACTTTATCAACGACGGTCTTCATCTTCACTACGTTTGTAATTTTATTTGCTTTCCGAAATTTTATTTGTCATCATCAAAAAGGGGGAGACTGTTGGTGCAACATTGACTAGGATCTCCTTTTTGTTTTAATGATAACAAATAAACGTTCGCAAAACATAAAATAACAAACGATAGCCTAAATCCGTAAAACCAAATTTTCCTGTCTAGTGCGTTGGTCACGCGTCAGCGCGTGAGCAGCGCGCCACAGTGAACTTCTTTTTTACGAATCTGCTTTTCTCAGATTTTCTCTTACCCGACACATGTAGAAACTTCAATAAAGGTATGTACCTTATATTTGATCATTTGGGAACACTCCATATGAGATTTAGACTTAGAGATGAGCAAAAACGAATCCTCTTGTTTTTTCTACAAAAGGACAACTCAAATCTTTTATCAAACGCCTCTAGCCAAGGCCGGAACTTCTTTCTAAACCTAGTATGATCATGTTTTCAACATACCAACATGCAAAAGTATGCATTTGACCTTAATTCGGATTGGCGTTGCTCCTAATCATGTAACGGGTTTTACTCCCTTATTGGTCAAACTAAGTCAAAGGTCACTTTGCGTAAACGCATCCTTTCCCGTTATAGGATATGCTTTACTTGAGATGAAAAGCACTTAGCTTGTTTGCATCAAGATGATTAGTGATCAAATCTATTGTTGATTATCATGGATTAAAGTCTAAATAACTAAATGAGTTTGTAGTATTTTGAGATTAATTATACTTTGAGTTTTCTCATCTCCTACCTATAAATGTTTTTCAAACTCATATGTACAAGTTCACACTTCTTCTACACAATCCTACAACACATTCTTCCTAATCATTTGTTCACCCTTCTTACCCAACAAATGATTTCATCTCTTCCACACACACTCTAAACACCTTATTCCTAAACAATCCCATAATCACATATGCCCACTCTCTTCTCTCTTATTGGCAATGTGATTATAAACCTAAATCAATCCTTTGATTTCATCCTTATCTTTATCTCTTTCATCTTCATCTTCAAACCTTCATTCACATAGGCTATCACCAAATAGTCCCCAAATCTCACCCCCAATATGCCAACTCACATTCCCTTACACAATGCACTATCCTTGTACTTTTTGTACTTCTTGTTCCCTACATTCCAAATAATGAATCCTGTACATCGTATCAAAACATTCTCCACCACTCATTTACTATTCACCTTCTTCTTCACAACATTGAATTTCACACACAAACTTCTTCATCCTCACCCTTAATCAAGCCACTTCATCAATCTAAGTTCCCGCACTCTTTTCTCCACCCTTGGATTGATTTCAAACAAACACACTTTCTCTTCTACCCTTGATCAAGCCACCTCATATATCCAATATACATCATTCTCTTCTCAACCCTTGGATTGAACTCTTATCTTAAACAAACACACTTCCTCTTACAAACATACACTTCTCACTCACACAACAAACACACCTCTCTTTCTACCATTAATCTTTCCACTTCACCAATCTAACTTACTACTCTTCTTCACATCCTCACCATCCATTTCCAACCAAGATCAATAGTCTCCTTTTATCACATCATTCCAACTCATTCACAACCCATTCTCTCTTATCCAACATGTGGCTAATTCAATTTGAAATTCGAATTTCAGATTCTTCCCCCTTTCTCTCCAAGCAAAGAATATTCCAAGAATATTCTCTTGTACCATTAACTAGCTTTTCATACCTTTAGTTGGATCCTAATTAGGCTAGTTACACTTTGAGGAATACCCAAAATGCCCCTTTCTGATAATTCTTTCTCTCTACACAATATCAGATAAGCTAAAGGCTTTTAAATACTTCATAAACGTTTTTATCAAATGGCTATTTAAGTTGGTTGACCTTGAGTGTAAGAATAATTGAAAGGTAATAGCGTGAAGTACAATTAGGGGTTTAACAAGTGCGGGTATTTAAAACGCCAAAATCTCGAAGAAAACATTTTGGGAATCTGGCACGCTAGCCACGCGCTAACGCGTGGGTAACGCGCCACTTGCGAATTGTTTTTACAACATTTGGGATTTTTTTCCTATAAATACCCACCATTGGCTTTTGCATTCCTCGCCTCTTGCAAACATTCTTTCCTCTATTTTCTCTTCTTTAATCCTCTAATTCTAACACCTTTGTGTTCTTAATCTTCTCTTTTATCATCCATTCAAGAACACACATCTTCATAAGAGAGCCACACAAGTACCTAATCTATACTTGCGTGTTTTGTAGAGGTTATTCTTTCTCATACCCTTTCTTTAGAATTGAGTCTCTAGGTTGTTAGGACTTGGTTCAACTATCTTTTATTCAATCAATCGAGTTGTAAGGGAAGTCTTGTATCCGTAGGATCAAGCATAGATCATTGGGGATCTAGTTGAGGTTTGGTAAGATTCAAAGGGTAAGGCTTTAGAGTTTATAGGTTAATTCGAATTACGGGTTCTTAGGGTTGGATTATGAGGGCGGAATACCGTAGGTAGTGACTCTTCTTTGTGAGCGCCAGGTTTTGTTAAAAGTCGATGGAGTTAAATTGTAATACAGTTTGTAGTCCACCATAAGGATTATACTAGTGTAGTATCGGAGTCGTGGATTCGCAACTTGACGTACGGAAGGACTAAACCCTCCTTCCCTAACCAATACATATTGTGGTGTCTCTCTCTATCTCCATCTACTTATTGTTTCATTGTTAAGTAAACCATTACACCACTCGGCTCTTTCAAGACTTGAGGTTTTGTAAACTTTAAAGAAGTCAAGAAAACCTTATTCACCCTCCTCCTCTATGGTTCTACAAAGTCTACTACAACAAACTTTAAGACAAAGATCAAGACTACAAGAGCTAAAAGATATTGTAAATTCAATGACAGCTCCTTTGGGGTAGATTGTTAACCTTTACATCTTAGGTCGAGTCTTTACGTCTTAGGAACTTTGTAACGAATGTAATACATGATAAGTGTAAAATACACATATCTGTTTATACCTAAAATGACCCAATTAAGCCCAAAACAGACTTAAAATGGCAAAAATATACTTGTTTTTGTGTTTTGTGTGTGTAGGTTCGGATATATCAAAAATCACAAGAAAACCGCCAAAAACGGACAAACACGAACACGAGAAACGGAAGAGCACAAAAGAAGCCAGAGATGCAAAGCCAAAGCCAGGAAAAGTCAAAAAGTCAAAGCTGTGGTCAACCTCCAGTCAACCTTGGTCAACATAAGTCAACCCACAAAAGGACAAAACCTCAAAAGTTACCACTTTAGTCCCTCAAGTTTTCAGAAATTACACAAATGGTCCTTGGACTCTTAATGGGCCCTAAATCTTTCAATACCTTACCCGGATCCAAAAAGCCCAAGACATAAGCCCAAACCCTAGCCCATTACCATTTTATTAAAACCACAATGACCATTTCTGCTATTTACCAAAGTTGTTTTACACTAGAACTTTTATAAAACAAGTGAGGGACTAGTTGTGCAATAAGCCTAAAGTTTAAAACTGAATTTAACCTTTTCAATTAAAAAAGAGCGCCAAACTATGGGCACTATTCACCGTCTTCCCCATTTAACCATGGGTTAAAATCAAAGGGCTTTTCAAAATTAAAGAGGTACGGAAGACAATTCAAGTGGTCCATATCATGATGGCAGGGTCAAATCAGTAATCTCAAGAGCTCCTATTGGTTCACTAAAGCAAGGGTGCCACGTGGCTATGAAGAAAGCACAAGGAGTGACGGGTTTTTACTCTATTATCACTCACACAACTAGCACAAGCTGTCACATCAAATGAATGACAGCTTGGCAATCCGTGTGAGTATAATTTGATCTAACGGATGAGATTATAGATCCAATCATTGGGAAAATGGATGGTGATGATTGATTAGAGCGTGTAGAGCAAGGGAAGACTAGAAGCTTCAGCTTGGGCCTATAAATATTGATTAATAGATTTTTCTTTCAAATTATAATATATAATATATATTAAAATATAAAATATATAAGTAATTTAAAAAAAACAACAACAATCAATGTAACCGGAAGCAGTATAGACTTTTCCCGGGTCGTTAATCCCCAATGAGGCTGTGCTGGAAAATCGATACAGTCGGAAGATTTGAGTTTGAAGGAAAGAAATGATTTGAGAGTGAGGAAAGTTAAATTAAACAATAACAAACAAAAACGTTTAAGAAAAACCTAAAAATTATGAAATTAAGCTTGAAAACGAGAGCACGGCCCCCGAACAAAGGGGGAAAACCTAAAATCTTTAAAATTAACCCTACGAAGAAATTTTTGCTTCTAAACTACTCTAGGGAACAAATAACGAAGAATGAAAAAGACTAGACTGAAAACGGAGGTCGTTTGACCCAAAAACGAGTCAAGACAAAAACCGCACCCGAGCCCGTTCTTTAAAAATCAAAAAGTTATAAAAATGACCCTACGAAAATTTTTATATTTTTCCTACAAACTATATGACTAAAGAAAATTTTCTAAAAAAGAAAAATATTTTTTTGATAATTTTTGTATTTTTTATGAATTTTTTAAACTTTTAACTAAATTAAATTATAAAAAATACTAAACGACTTTGAAAAATTCTGAAAATTTTACTAAAAATACTAGACACTATAATAAACCTACGAAAAATGAGAAACTAAAAATTTGCTTATAAATAAGCCCTAAAATAAGCTGTAAACAGCTTATGGCTTACAAAGCCAAAATGCCCTTAAATACCTAAGCCCTTGGGACACTAACGTAAAAGTCCCAAGGGCGCAGCGGTAAGTGTGTGTACAAAGGGGGAATGTATCGAGGGTAGAGGCCCGGGTTCGAGCCTTGCTCACCCGGGTCACCCCTTGTCTTTCCCTTTTTTTTCGAAAAACTTTGTGAACCAAAGTTGTTAAGCTTATTGAGCTTAACAACTTTCAAAACTACAACTTTTTGTAAAAAGCTAAGAATAAGCTAAAAATGAGCTTTTAAAAACGACAGATGTTGAAATGAGCTTAAAGGGCTTAAATTGGCTAAGTCTTGGACACTTGAGACACTTAAGCTAAAACTTAGGCTAAATAAGCTAAGAGGGGGCCTAAACTAACCTAAATAAGCACTAAAGGGCTAAATGTAATCACTAAATAAGCTAGAAAAAGCTACACTAGACAGAAACTGAAATTGAGCTTAAGGGCAAAAAGGCTTTGTCATTTGGACAGTTAACACTTAAATAAGCAAAGGAAATGGGAAATAAGCAAAATAACTTAACACACTAACCTAACAAGCCACTAGGAACAATAATAAGCAATTGAGTTAAGCTCAATAAGCTAGAATGGAAAATAAGCAGTTTCTATACTAAAGCTAAGCAAAAACAGTTAAGGGGCAACTTTGAGCTTAAAAATAAGCTATTAAAAGGGCTTTTTAAGGTCTGAAATTAAGAGGGCTTATCAAAGAGCTTATAGGCTCTTAAGATAAGCCAAAAGCTAGGGCTTAAGTACATTAAAAAGCTAGAATGGTAGGCTTAAAGTTGGCCCCTTAGCACCAGGGGAAAACTTAAGCTAAAACAAGGGCTTAATTTGACAGCTTATTTTAAGCTGTCAAATAAGCTCAAATTAAAAAGAAAAGTTGAAACAAATCTAGAGTGGCTTAAAGTGAGCTTATGCTCAAATTTTAAGCCCCTAAACACAAAGAAAACAAGCTGATTTTTGAGAATGAAAAATGGGCTTTTTGCTAAAAAAAATTGACACTTAACCCTTTTTTTTGACAGCTTTAACTCAACAAAGTCAAATGACTTAAAGAGATTTTGACAGCTTGATTTAAACACACAAAAACACAACTTTTTAAAACCACAACTCATAATTACAAGATTGTAGCTTTTTTAAACACCACAGTTTCAAATGGTGACTTAGAAAACTTTGAAAAACATTTTTAAAACTTAAAAACCTTTAAAAACAGACTCAATAGAGCCTAATACTTAAGCTAAAGTCAACCTAATGACCCCAACCCATACCAAACCATGTTTTGACCCGTTTTCATTGTTAACCCAAACACCCCCTTAATATTTTAAAAAGGATTTTTAAAACTATAAGAGCTAAATTTAACTGAAATTTTTGAAAGACTAATACTACTTATGCAATTTAAGACAATAAAAAGATGAAAAGCTAAAAAAATAAGCACTTAAAAAGGGCAATAAGCTAGTGACTGTTTTAAGCTAAGTTAGGCAGATTTTAATAAAGTTGCATAAAAATGAAATGAAAAGCACTAACAGGCATACTTAAGCATTAATGAACACATATAAGCACACAAGAACATTAATAAGCTAAAAATAGGCTAATAAGCAATTGCTACAGTAACTTTTTAAGCAAAATTTAAAAGAGATGTACCTTTAACCCTTGCTCAAAACAGGGTTTTTGAAACCTAATAAGCTCTAAAATCCTACCCACAGCTTATAAATAAGCTTAAACTAGGCAAAACCAATGAGCCATCCCAAATTGCTCATTCATCCAATCTTTGATCAATCCAACAGTAGCTTTGTTTCTCTTTTGAATTTTTCTTAAAATCTTGTAAAATAGTTTAGAACAGGTAATAAAGTGTGTTTAAATGAAAGTTTAAAGGTTTTAAAGAAATAATTGTAACTTAGAACACAAATATAAAACTTAACTTAACTGAATTTTCATTAAAAAAAAGAGTGAAGTACAAGTACATTAAACTGAAAACTTAATACACTAAACTTTTTAAAAAACTAAAACTACATACTTTGCCTCAATGGGCTTACAAAGCTTATATAGAAAAAACGAGCTAGGGTTCACTTGGAAAATCTTGTCTTCTTGCAAGTGTGCTTTCTTGTAGACACACAAAAGGAAGTGTGTTTGTTGTGAGTATGTGGACAGAGACAATCCTGGCCCTTCAAATTTCTTGGTGCCCAAGTCAAAAATTATCATCCCTTGATGCTTTTGGTGGGAGTTGGGATTGCCAACATGGCAAAAGCCATGTGGGGGGTGTGGGGTTATGGATGGTAAAAGATTTGGATGTATGTTGGAGGTCAAACGAGGAGTGAAAATGACAGTTTATGGGGTTATGGAGATTTGGCGGGAACAAACGAAAGAGATGTACAGTAATTCGAATGTTGGGGTGAAGGTTTGTGGGTTTGGCAACTTTGGTCCTCCAAAGTGGTAAGGGTTGTTGCACCACACGTCCTTGTGGTGTTAAAAGGTTTGAGGACTTGGCAAATTAACCCCTTGAGGGTTATATAAGTTATTACAGTACACGTCCTTGTTAGTATAAGAATTTGACCTTGGCAGCTTTGCCCCTTGTGGTTTAACTTTGAGCATTTGGCAGTTTGAGCCCTTGTCTTCTTTTCTCTTGTTTTCTTCTTTAAATAAGTTTAGGGACTTAACAAGTTTAGTCCCTAAACTTGTTTTTCTTGACTTTTTGGCTTCGGGTTTGTCGGGGTTGACTTGGGTTGACTTTTCTACACTTGGGCTTGGACTTTGACTTTGTCTTTTTCCTGCTTTTCCATTCCGTGTCCGGTTTTGTCGTTTTGGCTTCGTTTTTCGTCTTTTTCTTAGATATCCGTTCCTGCACAACACAATTAGCAAAACAAGCGTATATTTGGCATTTTAAGTCCGTTTTTGGTTATTTTAGCTCGTTTTTAAAGGTAAAAGGTATGTGTAATTAAACACATACCAGTCCCCATCTTTTACTTTTCAATCATTTATCAAATCTCAGGGATGAGATCATGTTTGTTTTACAAAATGGATGCAAGTACATTTAAATTTAAATATTATAAGTTTGCCTAAGTAGCTATAACCCACTATGCCCTTCATCATGAAATGTCAATTGCATATATGTAGTTGTTGAATTTCCTTATGTGAGCGCGAATGTTATGAATAGATCTATTTGAGAATTAACATCCCCGTTCGGGCAAGTAGCACTTGCTAGTATTCCGGTTGAACGGAACGACGAACGCATACCATGTCGGAATCATAGATATTACAGATTGAACATCTACATTGGGCATATCATTTATATGTAGTTGATACATACATTGTTGAGCTTCAGTGTCATGAGCTTAGTGCATTTCGTAATACATTTTTGCAATATTGTATTTGTTACTCTATTACAGGGAAATCTTGCTATCCGCCTCATTTAATTTATAAAGCTATAAATTCACCAACATTATTGTTGATGTTTTAAAACATGTTTTCTCATGTACATAAGTTCTAGGTGCTTACTTGATGTGCATTGGAGTCCAAATAATACAAGATTACTTTTCAAACGACACTTAGAGGTCGTTCTCTCATGACTGAATACCAGGCTTACGACAGGCCCCACAGAGACTATATCGGGTACTGCACTAGGAGCATTCGTTTCAAAAACTCTCAGGTTTTTTCGTAAGCACATAGCTATAAAATATAATAGACCAAAGTTCAAAATGCATATTTGCTTTTAACAAAAAAAGATCTTTTATATTACACTAATATTAACTATTTTACGCAATTGATAACCCTCACCTTTTAGAACGGATACAACATCGTAGTGAGCCGGCAAGATGCAGCAACACTTTTATCATTCTCGGATAATTATTCCTTACTATGGGTTTTCTTAGAAGGCTGCAACATCGGTTGTGAGCCGGCAAGAAACAGCAAACTTTTATCAACCAACCCAGTTTATATTTTTTGAGCATTTTTTCATCATATTTTTTTTTAATTTTCTTTATTATTTATATTTATTTTTTTATTGGGAAAACTACTTTTCGAACAATTCAAGTACAAAAATTTGTAACTAAGTCTAAAGTTTTGCTATATTCAAAATTATAATTAAGCTTTAATTTCCAAAGAGAGCACGTATATATAATCAGTGTTAAATCTTATGGCGAGGAAAAAGCGACAATTACACACATGACCTAAGATTTCAAATAATCCCTTGTTTAGCATACAACACATACTAACACTATCATTTTTCGTTCTTCGCGAATATTCGCGAACGCTTAGTCTATGACGGTTAAGGAACAAGCTAGACAGCTCAACACGCTCGAATTGAGTCAAACTTTCATTCTTCATTCTAACCACAGCAGAAAGTCAAACATTTATGTGACAAACACTTCTTCTCTATTTTTTGAAAATTCTTTTAAATTTTCATTTTTTTTTTGAAATTTGGTGGTAAAAAACGGTTAACTGATAACAAACAGGCTAGCTGTCACAAATCCCAATCGACAGACCACCACACCATACCTCAGAAGAAACATTGTGCCTCAATGTTTTCCTAAGGGATTCTACGTAAATCCTAACCGTTTTATGAAGTATGCTTAAAGATAAACGTTAGTCGATAAGAATTAGGATATCGGCTTCCTAAATGAAGCTTGAGGATATTGAAGCTCTTGTTATCGAAGGACAAATAGGCACGAGAGCTTCAAAAATCCCGGACATGCCTGGACATACAGCAAAAACACAACACATGGAAAAGAAAGAGGCAAGCCTCCTCACCACAACTAAACACTTATTCATAAGCTAGCATACTACTATTACTGATAAACTATGTAAAGCTCGGGGGTGCCTCCACGAAGGCGAATTGTTTTAGGGTCACTAAGCTTGACCCAAAATTTACTTCTCGTAATTCAGTTGTCCTTGAAAGGGAATGATTGGAGGTCAGGATATCCCATCGCAGGGATATCAGACCTCCAAAATAGTGCTTTGAGACGATGACCATATTAACTTTTGAAGTTTGTCCCGGAGTTTAAGGATAACTCAACGGTGCAATATGGAAAGACTTGAAAATGTGGAAAAAGGGTCCTGACCAAACGGGACTTCAATTTGGTCCGGAGAAATTTTCAATCTTGAGTTGAAAGAGGAGGACATCGATCACTCGACCGTTGAAAACGCGTTTTTGACCTTTGCGTCATGAATTCTCTTTAGTTTTCTCTTTAGATCAAGGGCATTTTCATAGCATGATCACTAGCAGTTCACTTAATTCAATAAGTTGAACTTTGCGTTGATCACCTGCTGTTTGGAGACAAAAGTTTGCCGCATTTTGTAGGCCCAGTAAGCTTGTGCTCCTACTCAATCGTAAATGACATAGCCTTTCATATACAACTTGTACGAGTGACAACCCGATGGGTGTTTTTGTAATGCTGTAGACAGCAAGGCCCATAGAGTCTTCACTCTAGTTTGTCACCACCAAGAGGCACGATTTCGCCCACTGTCCTTCTTCAAGAAATCTTATCTAAAACCACGATTTGATACTTCAACCTGCCACTAGTTGTCTGAGGAATGATAACGCGGTGGAGAGACGATGAGTGACTCCATATTTAAGCATGGACCTTTGCAAATTGGTCTTTGCCAAAAATGTGTTACCACGATCACTTGATGTATGGCACGGGAGCACAAATCTGGCAAAGAAGGGAAATTTTTTTGATAAATTATGCAAACTACTTACTCGGGCCCCGTCGTTAGTGGGGAAGCGCCTTTGCATCAACCCATTTTGACAGATAGTCGACCACTACACAAGTAATGTATATGTTCCTCTATGAAGATTGGGAAGGGCCCCATTGAAGTCGATGCCTCCACAAGTAAACGTCAAAGATTTCATACACAAACTTAGATGGAATTTTTGAGGCATCTCATCCCTTTGTGAAATTTTTCCTTGTCGTCTGCACGAGTCACAATTTTAACCAACTCGTTGTGCATCCTTGAATATTAGTAGGCCAAAAGAATCCGGCATCAAAAGACCTATTTTGGCGGATTGAGATTTGTCCCATGATGTCCCCTCGTTGGTCTAATGTGGCAAGCTTCGAGAATGTCACGAGCTTTTCTTGCCGTGGCATAAACACGCCGGATCATATGGATCCGCACAGATTTTGAACAAGAAGTGGTCATCCCAGAAGTACGTAGTTTGACATCTTTGAAGAAACTTGTTTTTCTGTTGGTATAACATTCCCCTTGACAATGAAGTTCCCCGTATGGTAATTTACGAAAATCTGCAAAACCATAGGGGTACTATCAGCACTAAAGCAAAACCGATCCAAGAGTTTTCGGAGAGTGCACAATGTTTCAGTGATTTCTGTTCCGAGTTTATCTTGATGAGGAAAGGGTTCTCAAGTTTGAAAGATGATCGGAACGGCCAGATTTTCTGCTCCTTTTTTGTCCTCGGATCTCAACATCAAACTCTGAGCAAAATGATCCCACCGCATCAGTCTTTGGCTTAGTCATCTTCCTTGGGCGTAAGAGAATACTTTATAAGCAGAATGGTCGGTATACACGATGCTCTAAATACACAACAAGATATGAACTGAAACTTCTCAAAAGCGTACACTACGTCAAGTAATTCTTTTCGGTCGTATGAAGTGTGCTTGAGCTTCAGTCATGGTTTTTTGTGTGCATAGTGGTATTGGGTTGGAGAATGCTTGTTCTTCGTTGCCCTAGGGACTGCCATTCCAATTGCAAAATCCACTTGCATCACACATAGTTCTGTCTCGAAAGTGCAAAGTCCCGATTCGTGGAGCAATCAAAATCTGAGCCATCAGTCAAATATTTCTTTTTAAGTGTATTAAACGGATTCGATAACACTTCTTTTGAAAGAAAAATGGAGTCCTCTTTTCAAGCAAATGATTCATTGGCGCGGTCCTATTTTTGAGGAAAGTCTATGTATGAAACGTCGGTAAAAACCGCGAGCCCAAAGAAAACTTCGGACAAACCTTTCCATAGTAGTTTGGGTGAGGGGAGCTTGGTCGATAACATCAACTTTAGCTCGTGACCTCAATTCCTGATTAGAGATATTGTGTCCGAGAACAATGCCTTCATTTACCATGAAATTGCTTTTCTCCACCAGTTTAGACCAAATTTGTGTCTTCACAAGGCCGAATTTAAACAGTTTGTTCCAAGGGGTCTAGGCATGTATAGAAAGAATCCCCGAAGACTGAAAAGTCATCCATAAAACACTACCCCTCGTTTTCTTCGATCATATTCATAGGAAGATTGCCATCAAACATCGTTTGAACGTGCCGGGTGCATTGCCTAGATCCCAAAAGACATGCGACGATAGGCAACAAGTTCCTGTATGGGCAAGTAAAGGTTGCTTTTTTATCTTGATCCTTTCCGTGTCTAAAGGAATCATGGAAATAACCCGAAAAGCCATCTCGGAAACAATACATTTGTTCCTGCGAGTCATTCTAGCATTGGTACCATGAAGGGCATGGAATGGTCCTTCTCGGGTAGCCTCATTCATCTTATGTAGTCCGAAGCAATACTCTCTCCCCCGACCTTGACCAATCGAGTCGGTATAAGATCAATTTTCATCATTCTTTACGACGCTTCATGCCACCCTTTTTTGGTACATAGCAATGCACACGGGCTACCCATGGGACTGACAGTGATCGGATAAATCAATTCCGGACTCACAAGCTTTTCAACTTCGTTTCTGATGACATTGTCGTGGATATGTTTGGGTATTACCGTCTTTGATGCTGAACCGATGGTGTTCGTATCTTCTATCCATTAGAATATTGTGGTACTAAAACTTCTGGGTTGATACCCTTTGAATATCATAAAGTTTCCAAGCGATGGCTCGCTGTGTGACTTAAGAACCTCTGATAGAGCTGGCCTTTTCCTCATCTTTCAAGCTTTAGCAATAATGACGGGGGGTAACTTGTCGTCACCCTCCAAAAATGCATATTCCAACTGAGGTGTCAAGTCTTGATCTCACTCACCTCAGGGGGCTCATTAAAACAGAAAGAATTTTCATAGATTTGCTTCAAAAAACAACTTTTCATGATCTTTTCGAGTGTCGGAAGTAATGTTCCATTGAAGAGGTGGGAGATGGTCACTAATGAGAATGCTTCGAGGAGAAGTATGTCCCCTTCAGGGTCCATAATAAGTTGGTCAGATCAACCTTTCGGTGGAGTTGGATCATCCTCAGAAGCCTATAAAAAGAGTCGGCTTCTGTCGAAAATGAGAAAGTCACTGTCCCATGAACAGGAGTTAAGTTGTAGAAGACGTAGATATGATTGGATCAAGAAAGGAGTGGGCTTGCCACTCGAGACATCACATCAGAGAAAACCAAGAACTTCTTGAGATTATTCTTACAAAACCTATCATGACAGTCAATTCGTTTGCGTCAATATGATTGTATTAGCTGTGTAACCTCGAAGTTTGGTCCAGGTTGAATGTAATGGCCTCTTTTGTCCGAACACGACGGGTGTATTTTACCTTCGTATACATCGATTACAGCACAGACTGGTCTTAAGAAACGATTCTCCTGAGAATTAGGAGGTACTCGTCGGGGGGTCTGGCCAAAAACGATCGACTACGAAATCTGCAGGACATATGGAACTTTCCCACTGTCACAAAGACGTTTTCCAGTCGATACCGATTGGTTCAGAGATTGATCTCGGAATCCGCTAATATCAAGCGTCAAGCAAGTGGGGTTAGTTCGGAAAGAAGAGAGATTTTTCAGATGGAATATGGCATAAGATAAATGCTTTAGCCTAAACACCACGATCTGCCAAGGCGATGCATGTATTCATCCCGGAAAATTCCAATGGAATGAGAAATCGCCAGGGTCTCCCAAGTTTCTTTGGTACACTTGTTTAGGATGACGCAGACGCACATTCTCATTAAATGGGGTTCTAGCCATGTTTCACTCAACTTTTCCTTGTTTCCGATTAAGTCTAATATAGGTCGAGAAGCACGGGACCGAATTTTGTGCATGTATCCATCAAGCATGCCCGAAAGCTAATTTCGAAACTCAAATCCAACAGAATTCCATAGAATTTTCTCATTTGGTCGTTAGCTTTCTCACGACGTCTTTCATCATTTCTTCTTAAATGAAATGATTGAATGAAATAGAGAAGGGTGGGAGGGAGTAGGAATGTGGAATCCACTTCTTTCTGGTTAAGGCCCTTGAAGGCCCACTAATCTAGAGCATTTGCGGGGCCTCAGAAATTTGATTCATGCTAAAACAAACCGGGGACACACCGAAGGTGGAACGTTTTTCGTGGCTTCACCGTTATAGTAATAGGATGCATCGTGTCCTTTGTGACCTCGGTATCACACATTCCCGTTACATTTTAAGAGGAGAAGAATTAAGTAATCAGGGAATTCGAGTGTCCCCCGTTGTAATTACAACCACTTCCCGAGTAGTAATAACCCTTAAATCCCTAATCCACTATTTCATGGATTAGTACAACGTGTTACTGAGGGAGAGTTCCCGCAGTAGAGGCGGTATTCCATTTTGATGAAGTTTCTCATAGCAATACTTTCAAAGTCCTTTGGTTCGAAAGTAGCCAAGGTTGTTTCAATTGAATTTTGCCAATAGTTTTGAACCTGAGTTGTGGCATGATTCCCTCCATCACAGCATACATTACTTTTACGTGCTATGGAAATCTTCCTTGATACACCTTGAATTTGAGGACTTGGGTTGCCTTGATTAGCCGGGAGTCTGATAAGCATAGGGGAGTGAATACAAACCTGAGGTCCGATAGATCTTACCTTGATTAACCAAGGGGGTTTGGATAAGCTTGCGCATGATTGAAATTCCCCTCGGTTTTGGTTTAGTAACGATTCTGATTGATTTCTTTATTTTGCATATGATTGATTTTGAACGGGAGGAATACCCAGGTGGTCAATTTGATTGTGAACTCGTAGGCTGAAGTACGATAACCCGTGTTTCCTTGGTATGAAGTTAGCTGCGCCTTGCATTAGAGACATATTCATAGATATCATCTCGATAAACATTGCCAGAACGTGGCTGCCTGGACAATGTTTGGTAGTAATGAGCACCACCGCAAGTAACACAACTTTCCCTCAACCCGCTTTGACAAAGAAATAGAGTAAGGAAGCGTGAATTTGATTTTTCTTGTCAAGGAGTAAAGCTTTCACCATTATCTTTTAACTCAACAAACTTCGTAAGAAATTCTGGGTTGAAGTGCTACAAGCACATCACTTTGCAACAACGGGTTTTTTGCGTGAATTACGACATATGGACCTTACCTTCCAATTAATTCTTGGCAATCACGGGGCATTTTGTCCAAAAAGTGCACCGACGCATGCGGAATTATGAATCTCTGGTCGTTAGTGCGTTCAAGGCAATTATAAAAATGTCTCAAGCAGATTCAGTTCAGGAAAATGTTGATTTGACGGAGAGAGCCATAATAGGACAACATGCCCGAATGAAGATCAATAAATCTATCCCTAAGCTATTCATAAAAACGTCTCAACAAATCTTGTTGAAAACTTCGTGATTTCGATTTCGAAGTATTTGTTGTTTAGAAGGGAGGGACAAAATTGTTGATAGAGTTTTGAAACAAGATCATCCCCATGATAGAATCGATCTGAGAGCAGGTAGGGTATCTTTTCAGCCCAAATCCTGGCTGCACCCTCTGCTGGAGGAATGGGCAAAGCCAAAGCTTTATCGACGTAACTCCGGGACGTACGGAGAACTGTCAAATCGTTAGAAGTGATCTGTTGAAATAATGGATGTGGGCATGAGGCAATCTTCTTGTCAAGTCCGAAGAAATTGATTATTTGAACGGGAGTTGATTAAACCCTATGCTTCAACTCAAAGTTAGCCTTGATTTCACCCAGGGACTACAATTGTCCTCTTCGTAACCCACGGTGGGTGCTTCGAGCAATTGAGCATGTACGATGATCATCTATGGAGGTGGGGTAGGAGTGTGGATTTTCAAATGGGTCTTGCTTCAAGATTAGAAAGGTTCCACAACACATGTGGGTAGCCGTGTTGTGTTGTATGATTATGAAGATGAACGAGTTTGTGTATCACGCGTGGTGCATATACCTAAAAAAGAAAATTTACACTAATTTTTTTGGTTTTTTGGTTTATCAAAGGTAAATTCACAATTTATTTTGATAACGGACAACGAAGAAGACAACTTAAACCTAATAATCGACAAGCTTCTCGGTAACTCTTCGAAAAGAAAAACGCACAAAGGAGCGGAAAAAGGCATGGGAAAGCGTGAAGCTATATTAAAATCCTTTTCATTTAGGTCGTAGTTCCTAGGAACAACCCGCCTTATACCCCTCGTAGAGTTTGTTTATCTTTTTAAAGGTGAACCGTACTTCGCTAGTGACACAAAAGGCAAGTTTTTAAATCTTTTGTTCGAATTGGGAACCACAAAGTAACACCGAAGGGATTATTACGATAATATACTCAGTTGAGAAAATAATATTTTGTACATTTTACCAATTGTGAATTGGTTAATTGTAAATTAAAGACAATGTTTTTATATTTTTTGATATTTTTTATTAGTTATTCTTAAAAATGAAAATTATACTAAAATTAAAACGAAAATCTTATTGTACTTTTTGTTTTTTTTGTTTTTTTTTGTTTTTTGTTTTTAGATAATATGCAAACAGATTCAAACTACAAAATGATCAACAAGAACGTAGTCCGGAATTAACACACACAACACAGCCTCCCCGGCAGCGGCGCCAAAAATTGATTAGTTAAATTTTTCTTTCAAATTATATAATATATATTAAAATATATAAATATATATAAGCTCTAAAGTCAACAATCAACAAATAATCAATTAAACATGAGTATGTATAGACTTTTCCCGGGTTCGTTTAAATCCCCCAATGATGCTGGGTGCTGGAAAATCGCTACATTTCGAAATATTCTGAGATTGAATGAGAGAAATGATTTGGCAGAGTGTGGAAGCTAAATTAAACAATAACAAAACAAAAGACGTGCTTAAAGAAAATCGCTAAAAATATGAAATTAAGACTAGAAAACGATAGCAACTAAAGACCGCCGAACAAAGGGGGTGAAACAACCTAACATCTTTAAAATTAGACCCTACGAAGAATTTTTACTTCTAAACTACTCTAGGAGACTAATAACGATGAATGAAAAAGACTAGACAGAAAACTGATGTCGTTTGCCCTCAACAACGAGTCAAAGACAACAAAAACCGCACGCGAGCCCGTTCTATAAAAAGCAAAACAGTTAGAAACAAAGAACCTAACGAAAAATATTATATTTTTTCCTACAAACTTTATTGACTAAGAAAATTCTAAATAATCAAAACTATTTTTTTTGATAATTTTTGTATTTTTTATGAATTTTTAAAACTTTTAACTAAATTAAATTATAAAAAATACTAAACGACTTTTAAAAATTCTAAAAAATTTACCTAAAATACTTAACACTATAACTAACCTACGAAAAATAAGAAACTAAAAAGTTATAGGCAAAAAGGGTGAAAATGTGGTTAAAGGAATAACCACTTGGGACTTTAATGAAAAAGTCCCAAGGGCGCAGCGGTAAGTGTGGGTATAAAAGAGGGGATGTATCGAGGGTAGAGACCCGGGTTCGAGTCTTGCTCACCCGGGTCACCCCTTGTCTTCCCCTTTTTTTTCGAAAAACTTTGTGAACCAAAGTTGTTAAGCTTATTGAGCTTAACAACTTTCAAAACTACAACTTTTTCTAGAAGCTTATGAATAAGCTTAAAAAGGGCTTTTTAAAACGACAGTTGGCTTAAATGAGCTTAAGGGCTTAAAATAGCTTAAGTCTTTTGGACTTTGGACACTTAAGCTAAAACTAGGACTAAAAAGCTAAAAAGACTGACTACCCTACCCTAAATAAGCTCTGAAAACTAAATTGGGGCAACTAAATAAGCTGAAAGAGGGCTTATATAGATAGAAAACTTAAATTAAGCTTAAAAGCTAAAAGCCACTACTATTAACAAAGTAAGCAAAGAAAGTGGGCAAATAAGCACTCACAACTTATCGCTCCATCCTAAAAAGCAACTAGGATCACAAATAAGCTCATTAAATAAGCTCAATAAGCCAAGAAAGTAAATAAGCAATCCCTACACTAAAGCTAAGCAAAAACAGTTAAGGGGCAACTTTGAGCTTAAAAATAAGCTATTAAAAGGGCTTTTTAAGGACTGAAATTAAGAGAGCTTATCAAAGAGCTTATGGGCTCTTAAGATAAGCCAAAAGCTAGGGTTTAAGTACACTAAAAAGCTAGAATGGTGGGCTTAAAGTTGGCCCCTTAGCACCAGGGGAAAACTTAAGCTAAAACAAGGGTTAAACTATGACAGCTTATTTTTAAGCTGTCAAATAAGCTCAATGAAAAAGAAAAGGTTGAAATCGATCTGATGAGTTGCTTAAAGTAGCTTTATGCAACAAGTTTTAAGCCCCTAAACCCAAAGAAAACAAGTCTGATTTTGAGAATGAAAAATGTGCTTTTGCTAAAAAAAATTGACACTTACTTTTTTTGGTACCACTTTTGACTCAACAAAGTCAAATGACTTAAAGAGATTTTGACAGCTTGATTTAAACACACAAAAACACAACTTTTTAAAACCACAACTCACAATTACAAGAGCTTATGAAATAAGCTCTTGTAGCTTTTTTAAACACCACAGTTTCAAATGGTGACTTAGAAAACTTTGAAAAACATTTTTAAAACTTAAAAACCTTTAAAAACAGACTCAATAGAGCTTAATACTTAAGCTAAAGTCAACCTAATGACCCCAACCCATACCAAACCATGTTTTGACCCGTATTGTCCCTTGTTACCCCAAACACCCCCTTAATATGTTAAAAGGATTTTTAATCTCAACAAGATCTAAATTTTAAAACTGAAATTTTTGAAAGACTAATACTACTTATGCAATTTAAGACAATAAAAAGATGAAAAGCTAAAAAAATAAGCACTTAAAAAGGGCAATAAGCTAGTGACTGTTTTAAGCTAAGTTAGGCAATTTTAATAAAGTCTGCATAAACAATGAAATGAAAGCATTAATAGGCATACTTTAAAGGGCATTAATGAACACATATAAGCACACAAGAACATTAATAAGCTAAAAAATAGGCTAATAAGCAATTGCTACAGTAACTTTTTAAGCAAAATTTAAAAGAGAGTGTACCTTTAACCCTTGCTCAAAACAGGGTTTTTGGAACCTAATAAGCTCTAAAATCCTACCCACAGCTTATAAATAAGCTTAAACTAGGCAAACCATGAGCCATCCCAAATTGCTCATTCATCCAATCTTTGATCAATCCAACAGTAGCTTTGTTTCTCTTTTGAATTTTTCTTAAAATCTTGTAGAAATATTTTTCGAACAGGTTTATAAAAGTGTGTTTGTACATGAAATCATAAAGGTTTTAAAAAATAAGTTGTAACTTAGAACACAAATAAAAAACTAACATTAACTGATTTTTCATTAAAAAACAGTGAAGTACAAGTAAAATTAAACTGAAAACATATACACCTAAAACGTTTTAAAAACTAAAACTACGTACTTTGCCACAATGGGCTTACAAAGCTTAAATAGGAAAACATAAGTTAGGGTTCACTTGATCTTCGTCTTCTTGTCTTCATGCAAGTTGTGCTTTCTTGTAGACACACAAAAGGAGTGTGTTTGTTGTGAGAGTGCAAAGAACAAACAATCCTGGCCCTCCATTTTTCTTGGTGCCCAAGTCGAGATTTATCAACCCTTGATGATTTTTGGTGGGTTTATGGATTGCCAACATGGCAAAAGCCATGTGGGGGGGTGGGGTTTAAGATGGTGAAGGGTTTGGATGTATATGGGAAGTCAACGAGGTGAGAAAACGACAGTATGTGGGTATATGGTTTTTGGCGGGAATGCTTGGATAAGATTTAACATTGATTTAAAAGGTTGGGGTAGAAGGTTTGGGTAATTATGCAATACTTGGTCCTAAAGCCAAAGTGAAATGGGTGTGTCACCACAGACGTCTTGGTTAATTAAAAGTTTGGGGACTTGGCAGTTTAACCCCCCAAGGGTTATACATGGAGTTTTCAAACCCGAACGTAACCTTGTTTAGTTATAACACTTTGACCTTGCGCAAAAAAGCTTTGGTCCCTATGGGGTTTAACCTTTGCAATTGGCAGCTTTACACCACCCTCCTCTCTTTTTCTTGTTTTCCTTCTTTAAGATAAGTTAGGGAACTTAACAAGTTTAGTCCCTAAAACTTTGTTTTTTCCTTTACTTTTTGGCATCGGTTTGGCGGGTTGGACTTTGGGTTTTGACTTTCTACACCCGGCTTGGACTTTGACTTTGTCTTTTTTCCTATCATGCTTTTCCCTTCCGTGTCCGTTTAGTTTGTTTGGCTTACATTTTTCGACCTGTTTCTTAGATATCCGTTCCTGCACAATACAATTAGCAGAACAAGCGTATATTTGGCATTTTAAGTCCATTTTTGGTTATTTTAGCTCGTTTTTAAAGGTAAAAGGTATGTGTAATTAAACACATACCACTCAACTCCAAAATGAATAAGCTATAAGAAGCTAATACAATTAAGGAATAATAAGCTAATAGAAAATCTTAACGAAAATAAGCTATGTCTAATAAACTTATTAATAAGCTTAATTGATTGAGCTTAATAAAGAAATAAGTACACAAAACCAATAAACTAGGACATAGCTTATTATTTTACAACTTATTTGTAAATAAGCTCAGTCAATAAGCACAGAAATAAGCCCTATGATAAGCTTATACTCGAAAAGTAAGAGAAGAAAAGAAGAAGAAGATAAGCCGAATGATAAGCACTTTCAAACACCAATCCTTATTTCATTAATCTAAAGAGATCTTTTACAATAAACCAAATAAGCTAGAAACAGCTTTTACAATATTTGAAATAAGCTAAAACTAAAATAAGCTAAAGCTAAAAAAACAACACTAATAAAATTGAGAGTAAACTACGAAAATCTAACACCCCCGAAAATGAAATCTGCGTGCTCATTAAATAGCCAAAGTAGAGTTGAGGGCACTTTCGTCCTTTCATTGAGCCATCCAATCACAGCCAAGAAAACCAAGTGCACTTTAACTGTTTCTACAATGGATTGATTGCTTCATTATTAGCCAATCATGTGCCTTAAATTCGATAACCTTCCTATTACTAGACCATAAAAATCTATCGTGCTCGCCCACAGCACGAGATTTTCAATAAGATCCACCAATGAGAGAGGGGGCACGTGGCCTTCCATTGCTTTTACTTAACGCACCCTAGTAACCGCTTTCAATTGATACCGGTTTCAGAAATAAAGGATCTGACAAATCAAGAAATAACGCGCAGCCGTTGTGATCTGTTGGAGAAAAACAATTTGTAGGTGTGAGTGGGCCTGCTCAATACTCACAGGCGCCCCATATTTAATTATTATTGGCGTGTGAGTACTCAAACACTGGTATTTCCCTTCACACAAATGAAACAAAGAAAACATTTATACTAAATTTATTTCTTAGGCCGATTTTGCAATGTTGGGCACCAATCCTGTCATTTTCATCAATTAAACTTGGCCCAAGGTGGTTATAAGGTGGTATAAGAGGGTGCTTGGTAATACAAGTCATTAAGGTCATTGCTGTTTTTGGACAGCCAACATCAATGCCGGTGAAATGGTTATCATTTACAAATCGTAATTCCGATTAAGCTCAAACTAGTGAGCATGGTTAGATATTTGAGTCCTCTATAACATTTAGTTTTACATATTTATGGGTTACTATAAAAAATCTAGAGATAACAGCCAATTACTACAGGTGTGTAGAATCTGTGCACCTTTGCCATTTTGGCTATAACAAATCACCACTACATCACAGCCGACAATCGGAATCGTGTCGAGTCACCCAGCAAAAATGAATCCACAAAGACATAGTGGCTACAACCTAGTATTTTTTTCTTAATACCTCACAGAACACCGTATTCTGAATTTGGCCCAGAACTAATGTTTTATCAACTTATAAGAATTCAATATTTAACTAATGAAACTGGTTCGAACTAGTTTAAGTGGCATCGGGTTTGCTAGGGTTTTTGGGTTAGGTTTTTGGGTTAGGATGAGTGTTAGAGGGAAACTAGGATTCAAATGTGTTGCATTGAGTACTTGCAACTTGTGTCTAAGATGGTTTGTACAAAATCCTATTAATAAAAAATGGTAGTGAAAAAATGTATATTTTGAATTCTATGCATTGCCATTGAACATTATTCCTTCAGGGGTTGTACCAAGTGTGATTAGCGGGATGGAATTTATAAATCAAATATTATACATAGATAACTTGTACACTTATCTTATAAGATTGTACATTTGTATTGTATGTCAACTTTACATGAAATCAGGGTTTTGATATAAACGTTAACGTATGAAATCCGTTTTGAATTAAATGTTATGAAAGGTATGTTAAATAGATAACATATGGTGAAATGGTGATTAAAACATATTACTTGACATATTATAACATTACTCTTCTATATCAACGTTGATAAATAGCATTAGAGTAGGCATTGCGTGAGCTCGTTTACTTTGGTAATGTAAGTTACGTTACATTATGGATGGAATAAAGCAAAAAATCTTTCCATAAAAATGGTTGCATCTAATTTAATAGGTGGATAATTACATTGAGGAAAATTGTAGGTTGTTATAGTTTGACCCATATAAATGGAGTTTGGCCAGCCCGATAAGAGATGAAGGCACCCATCCGAGCTGTATTTTATGTCTCTTTTATACCAATGGAAACTCCCGAAGGGATTTTTATGACTTTTTCGCCTTGGAATCTTGAATAATAAGATAAAACTTGATCGAAAACGAACCTGACAAATTCCCAGTATTTTTATTTTGCTATTTGTTTCAACCCTTAGTACCATGCAGAGCCATAACACACAATACAAACAATAGCAACTATCCTTTTCCATATTTAAATAGTTTTAACTAGAGGACCGTTTATAGTGTTTTCTATTCTATAACATGATGTGTGTTAAAGGCACATCATCAATATCACTATACCGCAAAATTATCTCTCAAAGCTCATCAAGCCTACTAAATGAGCGTAAGACATACGCACTAAACCCGACGTTCCAAATTCCTGTTGGAAATAGCTGAAAATATGCATCGTACGAAGTTGGTAAATTCACCTTCCCCTTCCGATTTTGTTAATTCTCGAAAATGGAATGAACGACCATTAAAGTTCCCCCTTAGCTTATGTAGCAAACATTTCCATCCTCATACTGCAAACCTGCACATAATAAAATCGATCTTACAACAGAAGCCAACTTAATCTTGGAGTTGGAAAACCGGAACGTATTGATCTTTAAAAACATTGATTCTGTGATAAACATTCTTACTAACCCGATGATAAACATTTTCATCATGTATTGATGTCCACGATCGTAATATCCTAGAAGAAAGATTCAGATGCTCTTTCTATCTTGCCTATTCTCTCGACGAAAGAAGTGAAATTCTCCATTCCATCGAGGATCTAGTAGAAAAACTTTTTTTGTGCTGAATTCCGACAATTCACATGCAATAGCTAACCGATGAAAACTCAAGAATCTGCACCATATGCAGCATGAAACCCGAATGACGAACCGAAACTTACACAAAGCAAATCAATCCACCATTGAAACACGATACAAATTCAATAACATCTCTTGAGAACCACCTAACACCTACGGATCCTCAAACTATCAAAAAAACACCTCTTTCATATAGCTTAGAATCACTAATACTAAGTCTCCTTATTATTATCCCTTCTTTTAAAAGAACCCTCTTTTTTCTTTCTCCCCACCCACTAGGACCACACACCTCTACCCCTTTTTTCTTCCCCCACCCTCCTTGTTCTCTTTCCTTTTTTCCCCCCCTTCCTCCCCCACTCCTCCTTTACTTCCTTTTACATTGAGGAAAATTGTAGGTTGTTATAGTTTGACCCATATAAATGGAGTTGGGCCAGCCCGATAAGAGATGAAGGCACCGTCGGACTCGTAATTTTATGCTCTTTCCAATGGAATGCTCGAGGGATTTTTATGACTTCGCCTTGATCTTGAATAATAAGTAAACTTGATCGAAACGAACCTGAAAATTCCCGTTTTTGCTTTGTTTTCAACCCTTAGTACCTGCAAGACATAAAAACACAATACAAACATATTTGCAATATAATTTTCCATATTTTAGTGTTTTTAGTCCGTTTTATAGTGTTTTCCAAGATATAAATGATGTGTGTTTAAGCACACATCAATTCACTATACGCAAAATTATCTCTCAAAGCTCTCAAGCCTACTAAAATGAGCGTAAGATTAGCCGACCGATCGTTCCAATTTCCTGTTGGAATAGCTGAAAATATGCTCGTCGAAGTTGGTAAATTCACCTTCCCTGCCGATTTTGTTATTCTCGAAATGGAAGAAGACAGTAAAGTTCCCCTTATCTTAGGGAGAACTTTTCTTCATACTGCACATGCAATAATTCGAGTTAAACAGAAGCAACTCAATCTTGGAGTTGGAACCGAACGGATTGATCTTTAACATTGATTCTGTGATGAAACATTCTTACTTAAACGATGATACATGTTTCAGTATTGATGTCAACGACGAAATCCTAGAAGAAGATTCAGATGCTCTTCTCGACGAAAGAAGTGAAATTCTCCATTCCATCGAAGGATCTAGAAGAAAAACTTTTTGCTGAATTCGACAATTCATGGCAATAGCTACCGATGAAAACTATGAATCTGAACCATATGAAGAAGAACCGAAATTCAAAAAAATCACCTTGAACACTGATTACAAAATCAAAACATCTCTTGAAGAACCACCTACGGATCTCAAACTCAAACCTCTTCATGATAGCTTGGAATACGTATTCTTGGAAGAACCCTCTTTTCTTCCGGTGATCATATCATCTTAGCTCTCTGAACAAAATAAAAACAAGTTAGTATCTGTTCTTAAAAGTAGCAAGCAAGCCTTTGCTTGAAAACAATAGACATTAGTGGGATCTGCCCATCTTTTTGTAAGCATAAAATACAACTTCTAGATGACAAGAGGCAGTTCTTCAGAAATAAAGAAAATTAAATCCAAACATGCAAGAAGTCGTTAAAAAAGAAATCGTAAAATTACTCGATACATGTATCATTTATCCAATCGTCGATAGTCCTTGGGTAAGCCCAATTCACTATGTACTAAAGAAAGGCGGTATTACAGTAGTTACAAACAAAAAAGATGAACTTGTTCCAACAAGAACCGTTACGGGTTGGCGAGTATGTATCGATTATCGTAAACTTAATGAAGCAACCGCAAAGGACCGATTTCCTTTGTCATTCACGGATCAAATGTTAGAAAGACTCGCAGGAAATAGATACTTTTGTGTCCTCAATGATTTTTCTAGATATTTTCAAATACCAATCGATCCTATGGATCAAGAAATAACAACGTTCACATGTCCCTTCGGTACATACGCTTATAGAAGAATGCCTTTCGGTTTATGTAATGCCCCAACTACTTTCCAAAGGTGCATGCTGGCTATCTTTCATGACATGATCAAAGAATCTGTCGAAGTATTCATGGACGATTTCTCTATATTTGGAAACTCTTGTGATAACTGTTTGAACAATCTAGATAAAATGCTTCAACATTGTAAAGATGCACATCTTGTCCTTAAGTGGGAAAAATGTCACTTCATGGTTAAAGAAAGAATTGTGCTTGGACACAAAGTATTCAAAGCAGGCCTCGAAGTTGACAAAGCTAAGATAGACGTAATCTCCAAACTTCCACATCCTACTAATATCAAGGGTATTAGAAGTTTTCTAGGACATGCCGGTTTCTACTGACGATTAATTAAAGATTTCTCAAAAATTGCCCGTCCTCTCACCAAATTTCTTGAAAAAGATACTCCATTTGAATTCAATGATGAATGTCATACCGCATTCAACTTGTTAAAAGAGAAACTCATGTGTGCTCCTGTGATCGTAATCCCAAACTGGAATCTTTCGTTTAAACTTATGTGTGATGCAAGTGATTTCGCAGTTGGAGCAGTCTTAGGTTAAAAAGATGGTAAAAACTTGCACCCTTTCTATTTTGCAAGCAGAACTCTCAATGTAGCTCAACAAAACTATACTATCACTGAAAAAGAACTTATGATTGTAGTCATTGCATTTGACAAAATTCAATCCTATCTGGTGTTATCCAAAACTATTGTGCACACCGATCACTCAGCCCTTAGACACATATTCAAAAAACAAGATGCTAAGCCACGTCTTATACGTTGGATACTGCTCTTACAAGAGTTTGATATCGAAATAAAAGACAAAAAAGGTACAAAAAATGTTATCGTCGACCACTTATCTCGGATTGAAAATGATGAAACAAGTGATGACGGTGAAGTCGACGATAACTTTCCTGGAGAAACACTTATGAAAATCAACACTAGAGATGAACCATGGTTCACAGACTTTGCAAACTATTTGGTAAGTGATATTATACCTAAAGGAATGACGTACCAGTAGAAAAACAAATTCTTCTCTGACCTCAAACACTACTTCTGGGAGGAACCCTACCTTTTCAAAGTATGTTCTGACGGTATGATCAGACGTTGCATCTATGGACTAGAAACCCGTACCATGTTAGATCAATGTCACCACGGACCCACCGGTGGACATTATAGGCCAACAACAACCGCTAAGAAAGTACTAGATTTAGGATTCTATTGGTCGGCAATCATCAAAGAAGCTCATACTTTAGTTCGCCTATGGGACGTATGCCAAAAGAGAAGAAATATGTATAAACATGATGAGATACCCTTAAACAACATTCAAGTCTGTGAAATTTTTGACATTTGGGGTATCGATTTCATGGGACCATTCCTAAAATTGTACAAATTTGAGTACATCCTAGTCATTGTTGATTATGTATCTAAGTGGGCCGAAGCACAAGCTCTACCAACTAATGATGCCAGAGTTGTTATTTCTTTCCTAAAGAAACTATTCTGTTGTTTCAGAATGCCCAAAGCTCTCATAAGCGACCGAGGTACTCATTTCTGCAACAAGATAATGGAAAAAAAACCATGAAAAGATATGGAGTCAACCACCGATTCTCTACATCCTACTATCCTCAAACAAGTGGTCAAGTTGAAAACACAAACAGAGCCCTAAAAAGAATTCTTGAAAAAACTGTTAAAGATAATCCTGTTATCTGGTCAAGAAAACTCGATGATGCTCTGTAGGTTTTCCGCACTGCTTTCAAAACACCTACCGATACCACACCATTCAAACTTATATACGGTAAAAATAGCCACCTATCATATGAAATTGAACACCGTGCATACTAGGCACTGAAAAACTGAAATCCAGATCTCATCGCTGTTGGTGAGAAAAGAATGTTTCAATTACACGAGTTAGACAAACTTAGACATCAAGCTTATGAAAACTCTCGTCTGTACAAAGCAAGAACAAAAGTCTGGCATGACAGAAAGCTCAAGATGAGAAAAAATTCAAACATGGAAATAAAGTTCTGCTATTTCACTCTAAGTACAAATTCAAACAACCAAAGTTAAGATATCGCTGGCTAGGACCATACGTAGTAAAATACGAATATCCAACCGGATATGTTGAACCATATGAAAAAGATGGAAAAACGTTCATTGTTAACGACCATCGACTAAAGTTATACCATGAAGAAGAAGATTATAATTCTCAAAGGGAACCAATCACTCCCTTCTTTATGAAATAATGAACCCTTGAAGTACGAGTCTAGCTAATGACTCTTCTTAAAAATTAAGCGCTTCTCGGGAGGCAACCCGTGCTTTATCTAAGTGTGGAGGAGCTCTCGCTCCTCATTTTTTTTAAAATAAAACCAATATATATATATATATATATATATATATATATATATATATATATATATAGACAAGCGTTCATTTGAGAAGGCTAATTTTTGTAAGAAGAAAAGAAGGGATCCTAGCCCTCCATTAACCCCTCTTTTTTTACATCTAATGGCTGAGATTTATAATACATTTTGCACTAATTATACACTAAACAAAAACGAAGGGCATTTTTGTAACTTTTGATAAAAAAAATGATAGGGGTCTAAGTGATCTCTCCTCATTTGTAACAATTCACCTAACTTTTCAATTCACACACACAAAAACACATACCAACACACACAAACTTCTGGTGATTTCACCATCGTAGTGTTCATCACCATCACCACGAAACAGCACCATCTTCACCACCAAACGACACTGTTCACACCGTTAACCACCATTCACCATTAAAAACCTAAAAAATACAATCGATCCTAAATAACATAAAATTAGATCAATATGAGTGAAGAAGAAGAGGAAGCAAGCTGAGATTAATGAAGAAGACGAGCTTTCACATCAGATTACACAAAAAAAATCAAGTAACTGTTTTTTCTTTTATATATAAAATTTAACTGTAGAATTTGGAATTACTATGAATTTGAAGTTTTTATCATTGTTCAAATTATAAATATGTCAATCATGTTAAAGTATAGATTACGAATTAGGTAGCATTGATTAAGTTTAGTAAGAGTGTCTTCGCCCCGTGAAAATATAAGAGATATTTTTCTTCACGCGTCGCACATGAAAAGTTTAGTTAGAGCATCTTCACGCGTGAAAATATTGGAGATATTTTTCTTCACCCGTGAAAATATTGGAGATATTTTTCTTCACCCGTGAAAATATTGGAGATATTTTTCTTCACATGTGAAGATATAGGAGATATTTTTCTTCACCCGTGAAAATATAGGAGATATTTTTCTTCACTCGTGAAAATTTTCTAAAATTTTTTGTGTGAAAATTTCCTAGCTAGTTAAGATCTCCACTTCCAGCTCTCTTGTTTACTATATATAGTATTGTACGAGAGGTTGCAGTTCGACCCATTTACTTGTAGACGGGTCGATTGGTATATGTTTATGTCTAACGGTTAAAGCGTAAAACCAGTAATAGGTTTGTTAAGAAAATGAGTCAATGGGTCAAAAGTTACAAGGTTTGAAGGGGTCGAGTTGAATAGAAATATTCGTGTATGCCTTTACTTATATGCTTAAGGACATACGAACCAGAGCAGACATATTATTGTGAACCTTGACCTTCCCTTGTCTTTTATGAGCATGATATGTTGTCATGTTGATATCTCCTAGTTCTTTTCCAGTCTTTGCGTAAGGTTGTGTAGGTCTCTTTTTGATCATGTAGAGTTCTATGAACAAGTAACCGCTTAGGATTATACTCTTGAGAACAATATAATCATAGAATAGTTTGGTTCATTTAGGTTGGTTTTGTTCTGTGCCTAAAAGTTTGTTAATTTTTTCTTAATTGACCTATGGGCAAATTGTTTTCATCTCTTAGAGAGTTTGACTATTGGGAAACAAGAAACGTGCTATAGTGCCCCTTATTTGTAACTTGATGTAATTTGTTTTGGCTTATCTGCTGATAGTTAAGCTACTAAAAAGTAATCGCTTCTGCTTATGTGGTTAAGCTAAGTTATTTATTACTAAAGAGGTTACTTATTTTGGGATTCAGTTGGTTTGTTATACTCGTATTTAGCCTAAACACTCTTGAAAAACTATGCAACACTCTTAAAATATTATAAAACACTAAACATCTTGCATAAATAGTCAAAATTAAGATGGATTTTTGTATGAGTTACCCCATTATCGGACACTCCATACAGATTATCTGCTTTGGGTTTTTTAACAGGGTACAACTGTGCGAGTAGAGTTCGGTGATGCTACTGCTGCAGCAGATCCTGCAGGTGCTAATGCTATTGCTCGATCATTTCCTCACACTTATGGTCAACCTTTGGCTCATTTTTTCAGAGAAAAATCTAAAACAGCCAATGCTCAGACTATCAATGAGCACCCTAAGAGCACATTGCTTAGATTTTTAGGTAATCATCTTATCCCCTTTTATTTTTGGTATGGGATTGTGATATGTCGGAATGTGTACTCATAACTATTGTGTTATGCATGTAACCAGGTGGTTCTGAAGGTTTATTTGCTCAGAAGACCCTCGATATCGCAGATGATGTTCTTGCAACCTACAAAAATAAAGGTAGCAGGATAATTATGTAATTATAAGATTATGTTATTCTTTTTCTCTCATGAGGTAATTTATTTTGACTATGGTAATCTCTTGAAGGTGGTTATGATCTGTTGGGACGAACAAAGGATCAAATTAGAACCACAAAACAAGTAAATTCCGCCATGGCAGCATGCAAGGCTTTGAATATGGATGGCCTAAACATTGTTGGAGGTATATGAATGATATTGACAGTAAGTATCCGCTATAAACTTTTTGTCTTTTACTAACACTTGCTTTGTTGCAGGGGTAACTTTCAACACAAATACAGCTCAGCTTGCTGAAACTTTTGCAGAAGCAAAATGCGCTACAAAGGTATATATGTGCTCATATTTGCTACATAGAGCTCTTGTACATCAAGATTTATTTTACCTCACATATACGGTATATGTTGATTCTTTTTTCCAATTTCACAGGTGGTTGGAGTACCTGTTACCTTGAACGGAGATCTTAAGCATAGTTTCTGCGTACTTATATTCACTTGTTTGTTTTCCTTTTTCTTGGTCAACTCTCAACTTATCAGCAACGTTTGCACAGATGCTCTTTCTGCTGAGAAGGTAAACCACTCGGAGTTTTATGTGCTTGTATCTTTTTGCTGATTTGTAGCTTATTCTCTGACGCCTTGCTAAATTCTTATTGGTTTTTAATGTTTCCAGTACTACTATTTTATCCGGATCATGGGTAGGAAGGCATCCCATGTTGCTTTAGAGTGCACTCTGCAGTCGCATCCTAACATGGTATACTTACATTTACTTCTATTATGTGTAATTTTCTGCAATTTTTGTTGTTACTTTTACTAAGCTTTATATCTTCGTGGTAGGTTATCCTTGCTGAAGAAGTTGCTTCTTCAAAGCTTTAACCATTGTTGATTATTACGCTTCAAAATGCAGAAGCACATCTAAACATCATCCCGTAATTCCATATAACATAAGCAGCTCCAGAATGCAATGCCAAACACCCCCTTCCTACACTATGTTTATGTTTATCCGGTAATACTGAAATGATACTACTAAGTACAGAAACTTATATGAAATTTATGTAATTCTAATAGGTCACCAACTAACGATTCTCAATATCAGGTATGGAATTCACGAGCTAATCAAGAAGGGTACACTCCCTCAGCTGTTGAAGTCCTGACGATTATCGATGAAACTTTAGATGCCTTTTTTTAGCTGCCAATTCCCACACATCCAGCCTTGCTTCCTGATTTAATTGTTGGCCTTGATCGATGTCTTCAGTATTATACAAGCAAAGCAAAATCAGGATGCGGTAATTATTTCATTCTCAACAAATATCACATAAATTTTTTAGACTAATTACCTAAAAAAAGTTAAACTTTATTGTTCATTGTTTTTTATTAAATTTCATGTGCAGGATCAAGGAACACATTCATTCCAGCTATGCTAGCATTAACCAGATGTGCCGCCGAGACAAAATTTCATGGTGTTTTAGGAAAAAAGAGAAACCTGCCAATCTACAAAGAAGAAATTCTCAGGTAGCAACAACAAAAGGGAATGATAATGCTTTTGGAGTACCACAATTATGTGTACATATAAACACTCTACAACAAATCTGTACAAAACTTGAAGTTCTAGAAAAAAGAATCATAACCCTGTTAAGAAACTCTGAATCCACTCATGTTTCAGACTTTTCAAACGGTTTATCAAAGAAGTTTGAACTCACCCTGATGCATGTTTAGAAGGGATTCAACAACTATGTGAGTCCACTGCTTACAAGATCGTGTTTCATGATCTTAGTCATTCTTTATGGGACGGATTATATGTTGGTGAGCTGTCATCTTCTGCAATCGAACCGTTCCTACAGGACCTGGAACAGAACTTGATGGTTATTGCATACACTATGAACGAGAGGGTAAGAACACGTTTAGTTGCTGAAATAATGAAAGCGTCTTTGAAGGGTTTTTGCTGGTTTTGCTTGCGGGTGGCCCGTCTTGTGCTTTTACTCTTCAATATTCTTGACAAATTAAAGATGACTTCAAGTCTCTCAGAGATTTATTATGGGCTAACGGTGACGGGGTTGCCAATGGATGTAATTAATAAGTTTTCAGCTACAACAAGAGATGTGATTCCACTTTTTAGAACTGAAACTGAGACGGTTATTGAACGATTTAGACGTGTGACTCTAGAGACGTATGGGTCATCTACTAAATCTAGACTCCCATTACCTGCAACTATTGGTCAATGGAGTCCATCTGATCCAAACACTCTTCTACGTGTATTATATTGTCGAAACGATGATGCTGCTTCAAAGTTCCTTAAGAAAAACTACAATTTGCCCAAGAAACTATGATGATTCTTCCAATATCTGCCTGGAAAATAGGTTATAGCTCTGTACAGTTAACCGTCGATCATCTTTTGGGCCTACCACTTTATCAGATTCAGTTTCCAGTTTAGCATGAACAAGTGCTCTATGGTTTATTGATTACCACTCATGCTAGCCCAATTCTTTCAATTGGTCTACGCTTAGATGCCCAAACTAGGATGTATTTTAAGCTCTTATTTCTGGGGCAATTCCCATATGAATATGTACATTGTTTTGCTTTATTTATAGTTCACCTTCTTCTCAGTTTTCTTTCCTTATTGTTTGTTAATTATCGTAACATACAAAAAATAACTCTATTCTAATTGATGCAGTTTTATGACACACTCATCCGCTTGGGTCCTTTCTATATTAAGGCAAGTATTCTTTTGTATTTTTTCATGTCTTTCCCTTCATCATGTTGATTTTTACCTGAGAAGCTTTTGTGAGGGTGATTTTACTGTTCAAATATTGTTATATGCATATGCTGATAGTTTGAATTCTACTCGGATGGGAATTAGATAGAAACTGAAGTGGAATGGGTGACTGATTAAAACAGAATGGACAGGCTCTCAGCACAAGACCATATATTCTACCATCTGTATATCGTACTGAACTTGCTAAACTACAGGTGCGGACCTGATAACTCTTTAACTTATAAGAAGTGCACTTTAGTTTGTTATAATTAATCACTCTCATTATTACTATTATTTGTTTACCAGGATCAAATACCCCTATTTTCAACCAAGGTTGCCATATGTTCCATTGAAACTCAATTGGGTGCTCCTATATCACAACTTTTTGCAGACATCAGCCCAGAGCCTATGGCTGCAGCATCTTTGGTACAAGTATATACAGGTTAGATAATTTGACCTTGTGAAGAGGAAGAGTCCCTTTTTTGTACTTTCTCTTTGTAGATTAAGACATAGAAATCATAGGGAATTTGCACTTTGTATGTTAATCTAATTGGTTTTCTGGTTACTTCAAGTTTTGCAGCTCATCTGCATACACGGGAGCTAGTAGTTGTAAAAGTGCAAAGGCCTGGTATGTCGCTTTCTTTGACCCTTGATGCCATGTTATTTAACATGATTGGGGGCCAATTAAAGAGATTTGCCAATGCAAGGAAGGATATAATTGTAGCAGTTAACGAGACGGTGAGTTTTATATTCGAGAATAATGGAAATGAAACTTTACCTCTTTATGTATGTTTCTTTTGATTTAAATGCACTTATCTTCATTTTCATGACCCAAGATTCTGATTGAATAGGCCAGGCATATGTTTGAAGAAATCGATTACATCCTTGAGGGACAGAATTGTGAGCGATTTGCTTCTCTGTATGGTTTCCGTGACTGTAAGTGATCTCCAGTTACCACAACGCATCATCTTATGTCTCATTATCTACCTTTATGTTTGTCATTTTTAGTAATAAGTTGTATGTTACTGTATCGCAAGAGGAAGATACTTATGATTGTATATGCAGGATACCTCTGAGGTCTTGCAGGCTTATACATATGTTTGGGGCAACAGTACCGATACTGATTTATATGTAGACTGGGATTTTGAGGTAAGCTTGTTATAGCTATGTGAGTGAGCGCATTTTTCTGAGACTTTATTGCCATATTTCCATCTTATGTTTAACTGTGAGTATGCTGCAAAAATTTGGGAGGAACTGAGGAAAATTGCCAAACTGCCTAAACAGAGAAATAGTTAGATGGAGTTGATTCAATGCTTCTCAAGAATGGAATGTTCTAACAATATTTGGAGTATCATTAGAAGATTAGCATTGTCAGCTGCAGTATATCAGATCTAGAATGAAAGGAATAAAAGATTGTTTCAAATTGTGGAAAGAGATTGGGAAAATGTCTATAAAGCTATAATTGATGAAGTTAGAGGAAGATTAACAAGCTTAAAGGTGAAAAAGTCAAATCAAGTTATTCATGTCTCAAAGATTTGGAAGATTGATTGGCAGTTATAGATATATGTTGGAAGGAAGATTGATTGGCAGTTATAGATATATGTTGGAAGGGGTGTTTGGACATGGTGTTAAGATTGATGCTTTTGAGCAGGAGTATGGAGTAATAAAGATGGTTGGGCTAATGATTGTGAGTGATGCCTATCATGGATGCTTTCATGTGTTCGTTACTGTAAGGATTGGTGTTGCAGTAGGGAGCATATGTTACCTTCATGCAGGAAATGTAGCTCTAATGTCATTAGTAACAAGTCCATAACTTTAGATGATGCCTTACATGGATGCTGGTCTAAATATGTCTCTGAGGGTAGTTGAAGATGGTATTTGGATCACCTTCATGTGGGAAATGTAGTCTATGTTCTTTGCACTTACCAGATGGGAGGCCTTTTAATGTTGAGCTCAAAAGTATTTCTACACTGGAAATGACTTTATGGTCTTGACATTGTTAAAGGATGTACTATTTGGTGTTGTGATAATGTGAGGAATTAGTTTGATGTTAAGCTGTTGTATGATTTTAGTAATATGTTCCATGGGCATGTCCATTGGTTCTGTTGTCTAATTCCTTGTATCCTCTTATTATAGTTTGGTGAGTAATATATTCTTCACATTTCACAAAAAAAACTTGTGATGTGATGTGAGTGGCCATCTAATAGTCAACATATGAATGCAGGACATTCAAATGCAATAAACATAGCTGAAAGGCTAGGACTTCCCAACGTTGTTGTAGGTAATGCTCGTGAACTCGATGGAACAGCTAGTGCAGAGATTAATGAGGTGACTTTCATACTTTGCTATGCTTCTGACATATATTAGATGTTCGGTATTATATGTTCCGTCCATTGCAAACATATATAGAAATTTGCTTATTTCGTTGTTGAGTAGTGTTGGTTTAGTTATTATTCCTACACATAAAAATTTGATTAGAGTTTTTTATACGTCATTTATTGGATTGTAATAATATATATTTCCGCTTAACAACTCGGATGACAATGAAAATCAGAATATGCGACAATGCTATTAATAAGCATAAAGACTAAAAACACTTAGTACAGAGAATGCTTTCTTAACTGCAATATAAGGTAACAAGAGAATTGAAATATAGAGTAACATGAATGGTAATAACCACTAACATGGAAAATGTAAATGAATTCAGATGGGGATCCTAGTATTGGTAAGGATGACCATGTTCAGTTATGAACGAATGAGATCCATTTTACCATCATTTGGTTTTACTCCGTATATGTTTCTAATTGCAAGCATATGTCTAATAGGCCTCCATGTGGAGAATCTTATCTTCTTCTACATTTGGCGGAAGTTGTCGATGTTTGTGTTGCTTAGATTGTTGCTTGCAGAGGTGATTATTGTAGGCTGTTGTCATACGTTCTTCTACCTCTTTACTTGCAGGTGATTGAAGATATGGAGAAGTTGAAGCAAAAACTACATGAGCATATTCATGAAGCACGGCATCATCTTAAGTGAGACATACTTATTACCGGATAAATGTTTGTTATATTTATATGGTATATTTGATATAATAGTTTCTTTTCAGGCTTGCTAGGGAACTTCATAGAAATCTAGTGGTTAGCGAGCGTAGGATTAGGGAGCATGCCACCAGCCAAAGATACATAAAAATCCAAGAAATATCGGAAGGTGGAGGAGTAGCGCGTTCATTACTTCACAAGAAAGTACGACAACGCCGTGCATCCCCAGTTTTAGTTTCTAAGGCAGATGATAGTCCTCTGCAACCTAAAATGGCCTCCTTTAGCAGTCAGTCCACACCTAAAGAAAGCGATGCAGCATTGGTGAGTGAGAGCAATGTCAAGAATCAGGAGTTAGGTACGTATCCATTAACTTGTTATGTTCTAGACGCTACATAAGTGTGACTTGGATTCATAATCGCTACTAGTGTTTAAATTGCATAAAGAAGTAGCAAAGTTGTGAAGGCAGGTGACCTGGTGCATGTTTCTAAGTTTAATAAAAATGCGGTTGGGTTGAAAGTAGATCCTTCTAAAGAAGAGATACTAGTTCAACTCGGGAATATGAAATTGAAGTTGACACTACTAGATGTTGTGATTTGACAAGAACGCGAGGTGACAGTATGCCTTTTCTAAAACAGAAAAGGAGGTCGGAAACCATGGTTACCCAAAAAAGAAGAAAAAAGATACACATGAGATACTGTACATATCCATATTTGTACATTTTCATAGATTCCATGAGCATACACCAAACATCACAGTTTTGTAAATTTAGCAAAGTTATGTCAAATGACACCATTCATAAATTAATAGTAAACAAAAAGGGTGGAATACGTTCAGGTGGTTTGACAAAAAGGGTGGAATGCATTCAGGTTCTTACACTAATAACTTTAATATTCACCTCTTAATTTTTCGGACTACTTACTTTTTGTCCCTTTCGATGTTTCAGGCTATGAAAGCTCGAATGGGTGATCTTGCACAAAGCTTAGGCATGCCACCAGGTTTGGGTGATCAGTTTAAGCAATAATCAATTCCTCTTTTACAGTCATCCTTCAAAAAGCTGCAGTTTTTCAGACTAACTGTGCGAAAAGGTCCATTTTCTACCTTGTAACTTGTAATAAAGTTGGTGTCGCATGTTTTACTATCAATTCAATAACTTCTTATTGATGAGGTTTTGTGTTAAAACAATGCAGTTTTGCTCTAATTAACCATTTTTCGCAAATTTCGAATTTACATAACATGCAGAGTTGTAAAGCAATGAAAACCGCCTATTATGTCTGTTTATTCCCTCTTGTAGTGTATGGTTTCTCTTAACATGTGGGTGTGTGTTAATGTGAAAAGGTAGGGACCCTAGTTTACTCACTAGCCGTTTCATCTTAACATGTGTACCATGAAAGTTATATTGGCTTTCATAATTGTACTTGCGATTATGGTAACTCTAGGCATTAAGTCCAAAGCGGAAGAGTCACACTCTTTTTTTAGTTTTAATCATAAAGCTATTTTTGTCATGGCCTCTGTAAAGACACGTTTGTTATGATGTGATGTACGAATTGAGAGTGCAGGTAATCCTGAGATTATATTCAAGACACATCCAAACATCAACAAAGACCTTTTCTCCAATGAAAATATTCTGGGATCAAAATATCCTAATAGGCCATTCCCTGCTAGTCAGTTGAGAATGCAAAGTAAAGATGCGTCAGCTGTGCCATTGACTAGTAAGTTTCTTTATGTTTCTGTTTCTATGTTGGATGATGGTCTCATTTTAATAGAGGTAGCAAGATGGGCTGATCGGTCGGATTGTATAACAGTTAAAAATATCGGTCGGGTTGTATAACGGTTAAAAATGGATTTTTGGCTAAAGTTGAACATATTGTAGTATGTTTTTGGATTGGGTTGATCCCATTGGCGAAACTTAGACATCTTTATAGGATGGGCCAAAATGTAGATTAGGTTGTATGCATTATCTATAAATAGGGAAACTTGCGACCCGTTATCACTTTTAGCTATTTTGTATACAACAAGTTTGAGAAACACAGTCCTGAAATATAATGGCACGAAAGCTACCTATAAGTTTTATGTGCCCTTCTATAGTGGATGTTGTTTATGTTAACTCTAATATGTTTCAAACTTTATCTTTCGCCAGTCTGCGTGTATTAAGTATGATTTACATAATGATATTACTAAAGTAATTTATAAGGTAAGCAATAAGCATCAGGCGACTTCTCGTGTATTTGGTCCATTTTTAGCTTTCTTTCTTATATTTTACCTATATAATCCATTATCAATAGTATAGAACCTGAATTCTGTTTTCATGTAAACGGGGTGACGTTGACACTTGTGTTTCACATAATCTCCAGAAACACTTGCATGACTAACCAAATTATAAATCCTTTCCAGGTTGCAAGTATTGTCCCGCTAAAAGGTGGACCTCATCCCAAGTATTCTTAAAGGACACAATTGGTAACCGAGAACTATCAAGTTGTTTGATCCAAGTTATATAATTCATTGTGAATCTGGCTGCTGTAATCATTTTTTCACACACGTTTGTGTACTTGAATTCTGAACGTAGTCATACACTTTTTGTTTGTCTTCTAATAATCATATAATAGTGTTCAATTTTGAATTATAATTTTTGCACTTTTAGTATAAAAATACGCAAGTAAGATCAAAGCTTCAATCTGTGCTCATAAGTTTCACGCGCGAAGATGTTTATACAAAACTTAAACAATCGTCTAATAAACGACGATATCTCAAATTTTTGTACCTCTAGTATAAAAAATACGCTAGTAAGATCAAAGCTTCAATCATTCCTCTTAATATTCACGCGCGAAAATATTCTTACCAAACTTAAATAACCTATTAAACATCAAAATCTCCTATTTTTGCACCTCTAGTATAAAAAATATGCAAGTAAGAGCAATGCTTTAATCTGTACTCATAATTTGCACGCGTGAAAATATAAATTTCTTATAATTTTGCATGTCTAGTATAAAAAATATACTATTAAGATAAAATCTTCAATCCTTGCTCATAATTTGCACATGTGAAGATAATTCTTACAAAACTTAAATAATCGTCTAGTAAACATAAATATCTCATATTTTTTCACTTCTAGTATAGAAAATACGCTAGTAAGAGCAATGTTTCAATCCTTGGTCATAATTTGCACGCGTGAAGATAATTTTACGAACTTAAATAATCGTGTATTAAATATCAATATCTTATAATTTTGCACTTCTAGTATAAAATTTACACTTGTAAGATAAAATCTTCAATCATTGCTCATAATTTGCACATGTGAAGATACATTCTTACAAAACTTAAATAACCGTTTAGTAAACATCAATATCTCTTATTTTTGCACCTCTAGTATAAAAAATATGCTAGTAAGAGCAATGCTATAATCTGTACTCATAATTTGCACGTGTGAAAATATAATATCTTATAATTTTGCACTTCTAGTATAAAAAATATACTATTAAGATAAAATCTTCAATCCTTGCTCATAATTTGCACATGTGAAGATAATTCTTACAAAACTTAAATAATCGTCTAGTAAACATAAATATCTCATATTTTTCACTTCTAGTATAGAAAATACGCTAGTAAGAGCAATGTTTCAATCCTTGGTCATAATTTGCACGCGTGAAGATAATTTTACGAACTTAAATAATCGTGTATTAAATATCAATATCTTATAATTTTGCACTTCTAGTATAAAAATTACACTTGTAAGATAAAATCTTCAATCATTGCTCATAATTTGCACATGTGAAGATACATTCTTACAAAACTTAAATAACCGTCTAGTAAACATCAATATCTCATATTTTTGCAACTTTAGTTTAAAAAATACACTAGTAAGAGCAATGCTTCAATCCTTGCTCTTAATTTGCACGCGTGAAATATAAATATCTTATAATTTTGCACTTCTAGTATAAAAAATATTCTAGTAAGATAAAATCTTTAATCCTTGCTCATAATTTGCACATGTGCAGATAATTCTTACAAAACTTAAATAATCGTCTAGTAAACATAAATATCTCATATTTTTTCACTTCTATTATAGAAAATACTCTAGTAAGAGCAATGTTTCAATCCTTGGTCACAATTTGCAAGCGTGAAGATAATTTTATGAACTTAAATAATCATGTAATAAATATCAATATCTTATAATTTTGCACTTCTAGTATAAAAATTACACTTGTAAGATAAAATCTTCAATCATTGCTCATAATTTGCACATGTGAAGATACATTCTTACAAAACTTAAATAACTGTCTAGTAAACATCAATATATCATATTTTTGCAACTTTAGTTTAAAAAATACACTAGTAAGAGCAATGCTTCAATCCTTGCTCTTAATTTGCACGCGTGAAAATATAAACATCTTAGAATTTTGCACTTCTAGTATAAAAAACTAGTTTAATACCCGTGCGTTGCGCGGGTCACGCATAAAAAATAAATCAGTTTTTTTTACATCAACTTAATACTGAATCTGTATACAGCATATATTATATATCAAAAGAAATATAATAAAGGATCATAATCTAACAAAGTAAGCATATCAGTCAAAGTTCAAAGTAGAACATGCATGATTTGAGTTAAAAGTAGCCAAAGTAAGTCAATTACGATGTTCAAAGTAAACATGAAGTTTAATAATGAAAACAAATGTTTAAAGTTGCATATAAAAGACTATAAGTATTAACCTTATCAACTTGGGGCTCACTAACTACATCCTCATCAACCACTCCTCCAAAGACAAATATGTGTGTATATTTGGCTACATTCCTTAAAAGACCCCATTTGCAGACCTTAAGTGCAATACTCATGCGTTGCTCGAGTTCTTGTTTTAAAAGGAAGAAAAAGTATACTTGCCTACTCCTTTGATCTCTATTTAATTGTTACACGAATAAAATAACACACAACTTAAGAAAATTACAATATAAATTATTTGAAATTGACAAAATACATTTTTATATTTTAACTAAAAGATATGCGATTATAATTTTACTTAGGATAAAAAAAATAATTAAATATCTCTATAAAATTGCATACATTCAACATTGAGAACTTTAGTTTTTTTTCCTTTTTAAGATTGTATATATAGTTTATGTTAAACATATGTTTTACACAAAAGCATCTCTCCTTAGAAAAAGATGTTTGATTATATATCATGTGACAATGTGTTGTACACAACACTCATTTTGTAACATATTATGGAATTAAATTATTTCAAAATTATTAGTTTAGGTTACGTTGATTTTGAAAAGTAGATATGTAATTTTCTATAAAAGATCTTTCTATAATTTACAGATGGCCCTGTATAGATACAATTGTCTTACGAAACGCTCATTATTGTTATAGATTTATAAAAGAGTCGTAACATAATCACTAAACTTTATGAAATGACATTTTCGTAATTTATTCCTTTTTTATCAAATATTTACACGTTATTGGTGGTTTTGTCTTTTAATAGTTGATATATGCTTTAAGACTCGAGATAAAAGACTTAATAGTTTCATAAGTTAATTTTTTTTACCTTATTTATAAGAAATTTAAAAAAAAACATTTCATTTTTAAAACATGTATATATGTTATATCAAGTGTTGAAAAACTCAAAGTTTAGTATAACCAAATTTATCATTTCTATTACTTTCTAAAATTTATAAAAAACTTTGAGCACATACTAAAATAAATCAAAATTTTTATAATTTTTTTATGCAAAAAAGTAATACAAAGCGAATAAAAACCATATCTTACTGAACTTGAAGTTTGAAAGCAATGTTTATCAATTTTGCTTTTCCATGAGTTAGTAGCTTCTTTCATTTATTAAACTATATTTAGATTTATATCTATTACTAAAATCATGTGTTTTTTGATTGTTGGTTATTTATTGTGGCTAAAAAGGACGTAATGATGTACTAAAGACAACATTAAAATAAGCCATATATACAAATAAAGCAATTGTGTGACCGATAGTTTTTGTAAATTTCGTGTGTACTAAATATATTTGAATAACAACAAATGAAGCATTGTAGTGTTTAATATAGCCAAGAAAATAGGAATAGTTTGTTGTTTTGTTATCATCATCTTAATAATATTGAGGGTTATATTCTTGTGCATCTTTTTCTTTTCTGTCATACATAATCTGTTGGGGTGTGTTCATCTTCAAGATTGAATTTATTCCGCACTAGTAACCAGGTTGTAGGGTGATCGAACCCTACATTTTTACTATACAAATATACACTAAAACGATTGGATTAGTCTTTGTACTGTCGCCCTAAGCACGGTTTAAGTATATGTTTTTTTAATAGATGTTGGATCATAATCTTAGTCATCGTTTGTGGAGGTCAGGCTAAACAAACTCAATACAACCCACTCTCACCCGTCTTAAAAATTATATTCCCCCCGTCCTAAAATAAGTATCTAGTTTGAATTTTCTGAGTCAAACTGGTTCAACTTTGACGTTAAATATTTTATTTTGTGTTACATAATACTTGATGAAAATTATATATCAATGAAAAATTCACTTAATACCCAATTCATACATATATTTTGTATCAAGTATTATATAACGCACAAAAATAGTTCAGGTCAAAGTTGAACCAGTCTGACTCTAAAATGTCAAACTGGACATTTATTTTAGAACGGAGGATGTACCTTTTTACTAGCTAAGTTGGGAAGTACGTAAAACAAAGCAAGGAATCTAGTGAATCATCTTTCAATTCTTATTATGTTCTTTATATAAAAGTTAAAAAACAAGATTGAAAGTTTACCTTCATAAATACATACTAATTACATTGCAAAACATGTAAGACACAAAAACATGTAATATTACGAGTAAGAAAATACTACGAGTAAGACACAACGTATTAAGTATAGCCTAATAAATTTAATTATATTCTTGGACATAATTCTTGGTGAAACATGAAGATCGAGAAACGATAAACAAATTTACAATTGATCGTCGTTGTTACAATAGTCTCAACGTTTGTGATTATGAGCACACCATCAAATTTCAAAGTGCATATAAAAAACGATGCGTGTTTATTCGATCTAAACCAAAATCCAACATAGCTTAACTCAGTTCTTAATCCTATGATCTGTTTTAGCTCCTTTGAAAACAGCATGGAACAACGAATCACGTGACCACACTAATATGTGTAAGAAAAAGGTTGAGGCGTGGTAGAAAAATATTGTTCAAAGGGAAAAAAAACTTTTCTTTCCATATATACTTTTGAATTTGTTAAGATTTTTGAGGTTACTAGGACTCTAAGAGGGGGGTTTTATTTTAACCTATGACTTATTAACTACTGTAATTTTTTTTAAACGGCAACTTTATTAAGACCCCTTCCAAAACGTAAAGGAAGAATTGATTCTAGTTACACACCATGAAAAAGAACGTAAAACTACATAGTCAAAAATATAATCTTTCCGAGGCTTCTTATCCGCAAACAAGAGATGATTTCTGTAACTCCAAATGCACCACCAAGCAACGTAAAAGACCCCTTCCAAAACGTTTTTCTTTTTTGAACCCATTCGAAGAGCTTTGAACCAGACGAGCCAGTCAGAATAAGAACTGAAAGAAGATCTATCCAGATTCCACCAACAACAAACTAGATGCATAACGTCCAACGCCAAACTACAATTGAAGAATATGTGGGTCGTGTCTTCATTCGCCTCACCACAATTGGGACATTCGACAGAGGTGATCACGACACCTCTTCTATATAAATTCAAACGCGTAGGAAGGCGATCCAAGAAAATCTTCCAAGCAAAAACGTTGATTTTAATTGGAACACATTTGACCCAACGAGTAGAAAATTCATCTTTAGGGAGAAGCGTATCATCCAAAAGGTTGCGTACATCTTTAACTCGAAAAACACCATTGCCATTCATGTCCCAAACCCATCTATCCTCCATGTTAGATAAGATCACCGGTTCAAGGATTTCAAGCAGGCACGAGAGCTGTTGGGCTTCAGGCCCACCTCTAACAGGTCTACGAAAAGAAGTAGTGATAGAGGACAAAATTTTATCAGCCACGTAACAATCTTTGCAATTTTCCAAGGAATAAAGACGTGGAAACATATCTTTGAGCACTGAATCTCCTATCCAGAAATCATTCCAGAATTGAGTATGCATACCGTTGCCAATACGAATCTTACAGTGAGAAATAATATCAATACCTTGTAACTTAATAACCTGAATCTCCTTGATGATAGAATTCCATAGAGAAGGGTGAGAAGCGGTGAGTTTTTGTGAATACGGACCGTGAATAGTAGAGATGACCCGACCCCATAAGGAATTGTCTTTAGAAATAAATCTCCATATCTATTTAGTAAGGAGAGCCTTGTTAAGGGCGTAAAAGAAGATCCTCATTAATATCCCCTTGGTCAAGTTTTTTGTCAATATCACTCAAATTAGACTTGAGCTCTCTGACACAACGCGACTGATTATTTTTCTGCTCCAAAACCCAAAGACGAATTGCCTTTTTCAGAATTTGTAATTTCTTTTTAAATCGTATCATACCATTGCAATCAGAAAGAACAATAGAATTCCAAGTGGACGTAACTAAGTGATCAAACCCCGCCAGGTTAAACCATGAATGATATAGACGAAAGGGAGTAGCACCAAAATCAGTATATATTTCCCGAAGCAAAATAGGCCGATGGTCTGAAAGATGTCTGTCAAGACAAATAGCTGAAATGTTAGGAAAACTCGAAAGTAGCCCTTCAGTCACTAGAAATCGATCCTTATAATTTTGCACTTTTAGTATAAAAATTACACTTGTAGGATAAAATCTTCAATCATTGCTCATAATTTGCACATGTGAAGATACATTCTTACAAAACTTAAATAACCATCTAGTAAACATCAATATCTCCTATTTTTGCACCTCTAGTATAAAAAATATGCTAGTAAGAGCAATGGTATAATCTGTAGTCATTGCTCATCAACACATATATTTAAAAACTACTAAGAACTCAAAAATTATATGTATGTTGCATGAGGACGCACTTGTGTGTAGCGTCACCTATCTTTTCCACCATATCATCGGTTTCTCTCATCCCAGCTGTATCAAAGTAGTGTGACGGGGATACCATGAACCGTAATATTGGCTTCCACAACATCCCCTGTTGTTCCAGCTATGTTTGTAACTATTGCCCTTTCACTCCGCAAGCTAAATCATATATACACTCGATGAGCAAGAAAATATTGATGTTATATTGTTTAGGGACTATATGGTTTTATTATGGACATACGTTGCTCCATGCGTTGAGTAGACTAGATTTCCCAACATTAATGGCAATCTGTATACAAATGCATTGGTAAGCAAATATTAAACTTTTATAATTCAGACGGGTCTGTTCTTGATTTAAAAGGTTTATCCTTTTAGTTTATGAATAATGTTGGGCTATTGGTGGTAAAATCACTAAACTTTTAACTTTTTGGAGACTCTTTTAGCTTGGCTTAGTTTCTTTATTTTCTGGGACATTGTCTCTCATTTTGTACTGAGTTCGTAAAAGTTAGGATTTCGACAACAAAAAAAAAGTTAAACTGCCAATATGGTGAAAGTTTAAGGGTTAAAATTTAGAAAAACGCTAACCCAGTATTATGAGCCTTCTTGGTATCGATAAATTCCTTCCATCCCGTATTACATTTGAAATTTTTATAATATGTCAGAACTTGATCAAACGCATATGTTAGCCTTAATTTATTGAGTGAGAACCAGGAGCTCGTTCACACTAACGAAGGAGCTTCGGTCTTAATTAGTTAATGTTGTAACAGTATAATATCGGGAATCGGCTCGACAGATATCTAAAATGTTATATGTTTCGGGTTTAATCCCAAACAAAACCCTAGCCCGGGTCCTAGATAAATATCCCGCGCAATCACATTAAATTGTAGTGGTATATATATAAATTTAATATATTCTAAAAAAACATCTAAATATATATAATATATTCTTTTTAGAAAATTTCAAAGTTTTCATTTTCTAATATATCTTTTTTTCATTATTCTCTCTCAACTCTCTCTCATGCTCTTCTCTCTTTTCGATTCTCCTCTATCGTCTCTAGGTTTCTTGTCTACTCGAGTTCGGGTTATGAAGATGAAAAGTGTAAATACCGGTTTTGAAGTGAAAGACAAATCCAGACAACAGAGGAAAAGAACTTATCCGAGTAATGCCATTGGATGCTTGATGCTAGTTCAGATATCATTGAAAGCAACTGGGACAAATCAAAAGACGGGATACAAGCACAGATTAGGAATGAGCACATGTTTGATGATGCAGATAATCACAGACCCATAAATAATGAAGACCAATGGCTGAGGTACAAACGACTGCTGAAATCAATATCTTTGCTACAGGGACAAAAACATCATACTGAGCAAAACTGACTTCAATAATGAAGAAAGTTGACCAGAATGCCGAACAATGTCATACATATACTCCTTTGCTGCTAAATTAACTGATGACAAGACAATTGAACTCTCAGATCAATCACTCGAGTCTGAAAATGTTTGTCTCAAAAAGATCGTTGCCAGTTCAAAATAATTTTGGAAAATCCGAAGCACAGGACAATTGTATCAATCCTTGAACTGACCAATTACATAAGTGGAAAACAATGTTTTAAAATCAGGGCAACAAAGTCAATTTTTGAAAGAAAAAGGTAATGAAGCCAAGGTTAAACATGACATCGATGTAATTGAAACAATAAACATCGAATTGGAACATAAAGTGGCTAAAGTTACTTCAAGGAAAATGAGACTTTGAAAAGGCATTACAAAAGAAAAAATGTTTTGGATTCTATAATCTCAAGACCAACGCGAGTTAAGAACATAGAACACACAACTTCTTTGATTGCAACCAATGCTAAATTCAAAGCTCAAGATTCAGGTAAAAGGGTTTGCAGTTGCAGCAATAAAAAACTGAGTTAAGGAAATTACAGGGAAAATAGTGTGAATACTGAAGTTTACACAACCTTAAAATCCTTTGGAAACCGTTTTGGACAACCACTCAAAAACCAAATCGTTGTTATACAACCCGACTGCGATTTTAAGGTCCTGAAAGACCTAGATTCCAAAACCACGGTGTTGCTCCCAAGTTGATGTGAACAACAATTTGTTAAAACCAGTCACTACACATTATCTCCTAAGAGAAGAGAATCGTGCCCCTGTGCAAAACCTCATCACATGATTGCACCAAGCTCACTAGGTATAGGCTACCAAACGATCAATGTTATAATCCTACTAGAGGAAGCTAACAAAAAGACACATGAAACACTCAGGAATCCTAAAAATTTTCTGACCCAAACATTTTGTTTTTGCTCGCCGTGTCAGAATGTTCTTAATGCCAATCACATGACGCATGTGTATAAAATTTCTAAAAGAAGTCAACTCGCGTGCAAGGTTCCATCCAATACTAGACAACAAACAGAAAACAACCGTAAGCAAATAAGGTGTTGCAACAAACCAAAAAGACAGATCACCCTATCTCTATATCCAAAAGGAACAAGGTTTTCTTATCAAAAAGACTACCACTGTACATGAGAAAACAACAAGTCCTAGATCTTGTCTTAGGTGGCAACCAACGGGTAGAATTCTCAAGACTGTTTGTCTTAGATGGGTTCCAACAGGAAAGACATTCGCCTCTAAGCATAGACGAAAAGGATGAAAGTGAACCCACACATGGTCAAGATGAGCAGATATCCCAAAACCAATGTGAAAGCAAACAAGCTCTTAATGTCAGTGCAGGTACTCTCTTAAGTACAGGTACATCATTCAATCCTACAGAGGAAGGACTCAGAAGATTTGGTTGCGAAAAAGAAGATATCCACAAAAACAGGGCTTCAAGGAATTTTGATCTAATGATCATACAATGACGTTTGAACACAACAGTTCAAGCCTCGGTCGTCAACGATAAATGGTGTCTGCTGAAAATAACACTTCAGGCCCCGTTCCTCAATGTTCAAAAGATGTTTGATCACAGCAGATCAAGCCTCGGTCTTCATGGAAATGATGTCTGTTCACATCAGTTCAGGCCTCGTTCTTCATCAAATGACTTCTGATCATAACCGTTCAGAACTCGGAATTCACGACCACAGCAATGAACAGTCAAGTTCAAAGCTGGTTCCAAAAGTTGTTCCTTAAGCAAACAAGACAACTACATCACGACAAGAGTTGGAATTACTATTCCACCTTCACATAGCAATGCTGAGGACAACAGGTATATATATACAAATACAAAATCTGAAAAATAGAAAATTTCCAAAAAGAATCTTCCGACTTGTCTCTGGAATCGATAACATTTACCGTCTTAGAAGGTCAGTTAAACATTGACACGTGTGTAAATTGAGGTTCGAGCGAGAGGGTTGCAAATAAATTCATAAACATGCATTTCTAATTTTCTTGATGGCTTATGTGCAAATCAATACATAACCCGGACTTCAAATAAAGAGAAGGTTATTACTTATCCTCCCAACGAGAAAATTAAAACGTTTCTCGGTCTTGAGCTAGTTTTTACAAGACATTCAATGTTTTGCTCAAGAAAAAGGAAGTGTAACGTTTCAGTGCGCTTAAAAAATGAACCCTTACCGTTAGAAAGAGAAGTCCTTTATACATCTGGTTTTTCAAGAAAGTTAAAACACAATTTTCAAAGAATTTCACGATACAATTCATAATCATTCAAATTGTTGTTATCAACACTCATCCCTCACAAAATTATTTTGTTTTTTTTTCAAAAGACAACAATTTTTCCATTGGTCCTATTCTTGAGGGGGAGTTTTTCGAAAAACAAAGTTTTAATGTTCTTGGATACATCAACAACGACAACTCTTATGTATTCAAAACATTATCAAAATGTTCCAAGCCTTTCATGCTGACCATATTTTCTCTCACCATTTTCAAGACATATTTAATCACAAGTATTTCAACAAACTAAGTGTTTATTATTTAAAATAAGGGAGAAAATTGTATTAAAATATGATCTATTAGACTCAATGTACTGAAGAAAAGGTTATACGGTTCGACATTCTAAACCCAACAACACTTAATTTACGACTATTTCAGAAGTAAAAGGTGGTAGGTTAGGAAACAATCCTATGATCCACCCAGAACCGAGGATCCACCCAAGATAATCTAAAGTTAGAAAAGCAAGTCCTAGGTATAGATTGGAGATGAATGTATAATGGGATATGGGATAATGCTACTAAGGTCGAGCTAACACCGGACAATCACAACAAATGTGTTAGTAATGACGTCCTGGAAGCATTGACGGCGTTGATTGAATTAAAAAGAAATGTAATTGGAAAAGGGTTCTAAAGAAAGAAGCCCTCCACACCACTTAGGGCAGAAACCGGTCAATACAAATGCTGTCAAATCACAATTGATTGCTGACATTGAAAACGACATCAAGGACCTAGTGATGTATGCACAACCCTTCCCAGCCATTCGGGTTTCTCTCAACAGAAAACTTGTCTCATTGTCACGGAGATACACACGTTATCTAATGACATCTCCACTCCGAGATTGTTGATATTGAATAGATGTCAATATGCTTCCAGCCAATCCGAGTACTAAAACCAAAAATCACTAATCGAGTCTAGAGCCTAGAGATCAATAAAAATCTCGTTAGGACACCATGCCAATTTTAAACACTTGTTGCACATCTTCAGGTACACACGCTGTTTACAAGATTCTACGCCCTAATCATTGTGATAATTTTGCCAGAACATTCCGAGTATACTAATGTATTCACAATGAAGATGGGAAATCCTCTTTAGTCAACAAACAAACAAGCTCTTGGTAGGTGACATGCGAGAATACAAATGAATCAAACTTGTGACAACAGTATATCAACGATTTGGTCCTAACATGAATTGGACGTGATGAATTTAGATAAAAACATGACACTCTCGATGTGTGTACAAAAACTCTTAACGAGTGACCACTTCGATTGAATTTTCAAATCAATTTTCATCGTTTATCACTAACGTAAAACCTGACAGGTCCAAACGGTGGAGCAGCAACCTCAATCCATTCACAAATGCCAATCTACGAAGACATACGATCTAGAAAGCTGCAAGATTTAAAGACAAAGACTTCCGCTAACTCTGATTTAAAGCTTTCAAGATAATGCAAAAGTATGAGCATGTTGGTCAAAGACACAAGATCGCAAGATTCGGCAAAGACGATAAAGACAATGACAAAGGCTCAAAGTCAAGATCGCAAAGCATGAAGGAAAAAGTTTACAACAAACAACGAAGACAAATACTACGAACACTCGAGCTTAAATGACAAAAGCAATCTCACTAATCTCATGAAGAAGTGAATCAATGAACTCACTTCGGGGGAGATTGTTAGCCTCAATTTTATTGAGTCAATAAAGGAAGCTCGTTCCTGTGTTCAAGACCTCACTTCGGGGGAGATTGTTAGCCTCAATTTATTGAGTCGAACAAGGAAGCTCGGTCACTCTAAGATGGAGCTATCGGTCTTTAATTAGTAATGTTGTAAACTGGATAAATATCGGGAATCGGGCTCGATATATAATCAAAATAACAAAAAAAAAATTGGGGGGTATATATGTTATTCGGGTTTAATCCCAAACAAAACCCGAGCCCGGGTCCTAGTTAAATATCCCGCGCGTCACATTAAATGTGTAGGGGTATATATATATTTAGATATTTTCTAAAAATATCTAAATATATATAGATATTTTCTTTTTAGAAAATATCTCTGCCAATATGGTGAAAGTTTAAGGGTTGAAATTTAGGAAAACGCTAACCCGGTATTATGAGCCTTCTTGGTATCGATAAATTCCTTCCATCCCGTATTACATTTGAAATTTTTATAATATGTCAGAACTTGATCAAACGCATAACATCTTACTTGTAATCCAGATTGCAAAAACTTGTCATAATTAGCGGTTTCCATTGCACTCTCTACGTCATGTGACATTGCACTTATTTTACTCAGGACTAGATCCATGTCAAGTGGCGGCATTTCGTCATCAAAATCCAATCGGGATTCTATCTGTGTAAGCAACTCGATACATTGCGCTCTTAGTGATTTCACCAATGAAGAAAAACCACCCTGTCATGAAAATCATATATTGATAAATATTTTCCTATTAGAGATTAAAGATTATAACACATTGAGGTTGCAATTTACGCCCATCTCTGTACAAACGGGTCTGTTAGAGTTATACTTCGCTCCTAACAGGTCAAATGTGTAAAGTTAAAAGAAAACAACTTATTATTGACACTATATACCTTTTTTAATCATATTTTAGCGTCAATTAGACCTAAAATCCAAGAAAAGAAAACACTTAAAGTGTTTGAGGTCACCCCCAGCCCGACCTATTTTCACCCATTATAAAAGTTCCTGTTTGACCCATTAAACAACCTGCTTGACTCGCGCATTATGCCAACTGTAAAACAGTGAATATCTAGAAGAAACTCATGCCTGAATTCCTGCAAGTGCAGCGTCGGCTGCAGCCACAGACTTGGCTAATACTAGTTTTCCAACATCTTCAAGATAGATCTAATCGACCGTTGAGGAAAGCACGAAGGGTAATTTCACCTAAAGAAGAAACTGTTAGGATCACATAAATGGACCCAAACAAAGAAGCTTCGGTCACTCGAAGATACAAGACAAAAGTCTAGCTCGAAAGTCAATGTTAATTAATGTTTATTATGTATACGGGCCAAGATGTAAAAAGCCCAAAAAGAAAGCCCTCAAAGGCAAATCCTTATTAGTATAAATACACCTAGTTTAGTCAAAATTAGGTTAGCTTCTCCATTATTTATTTTTCATCTTAAGGGTTTGTAGCAACTTTTTGTTTCTTTCAATCAAAAGTTCTTCATTGTTTTAATCTTTGTGCCATTGATCTTGTGCTTCATACATGGAATGATCTAGGGATCCTACAATTGGTATCAGAGCCTACAAGATTGATGTATTGATTTGGTTTGTATTTTTTTTCTTCTTCTTGTTTTCGAAAAAAAGGGGTTTGATTAATTGTTTGTTTGATTCTTGATTCATAGATGGTTTATGTTTAATCTAATATCACTCAAACCATCTTGTTAGCAATCAACGATCTCGTGTGCTCCTCCATGTTCAAGGTTACACCGAGAGGTTTTACTTAAGTGGGACAAAAAAAACAAAAAAAAAAAAGTAATAAAAAAAAAAATTAAAAAAAAAATAAAAAAAAAAAAAAAAAAGAGATATCAGTTTTGGTGGCATTAGCCTCGACAGCATGAACATGCTCTTTAGTGACCAGCTCCAACACCTTTACAAGCGCCGGTGCAACTTTTAGGGACTCAGCATGATCCAAATCCAACAGGTGTAAAGTTCGTGTAAGCGACCTGACCAGACCCACGTCTATAAATGTAGCAGAAGCTTCTCCAAAAATCAAAGAGCTTGTAGGTGAGCGTGCACGTGAGCGTGCAGCTAGTACATCATCAAGCAGGTCAACGAAAGCTTGAATATCATTTCTAGGAGACCGTTGAACTTTGCAATTATCAGCAAAATCACTAAAAGCATTATTGACTTCTATAAAAATTCTCCTCCTTGCCTCTATAGAACGCACACAAGAGGCCACCAAGAACTGTGTGTTTTTTGTAATTAGCTGCTAGTTTGTACCTCCAATCCGCATCTGTCTTTTTCTCCCTTTTGGAAGTTCTCGAGTGAGGAAGAAAACTACCAAGAATGTGGTGAAATATTCCACCACCATGACTGCTGCTGAATTCGGCATCTTTCCGTACTAGAACATGAACAGATGGACCATACATCAAGAGAATCCCCTTCAAGAGCTTCAAAATAAATACAACTTTTTAGCTAAAGATTCGGAAGATTCCTACCCCGTATCTTCTTTCTCTTCAGATCC